>OX451735.1:1385649538-1385792038 GCA_948472305.1 Vicia faba | reverse complement strand
TCAAATAAACAACAAAAACAACGACAACAACAACGTCAAATAAAGAACAACAACAACAACAACAACAATAACGTCAAATAAACAACAACAACGACAACGTCAAATGAATAACAACAACAACAAGGTCAAATAAACAACAATAATAACAACAACGTCAAATAAGCAACAACAATAACAACAATAACAATTTCAACAACAACAACAACAACGTCAAATAAACAACAACAACAACGTCAAATAAACAACAACAACAACAACAACGTCAAATAAAAAACAACAACAACAACATCAACAACAACAAAAACGTCAAATAAACAAAAACAACAACAACGTCAATAACAACAACTACGTCAAATAAATAACAACAACGTCAAATAAACAACAACAACAACAATGTCAACAACAACAACAACATCAAATAAACAACAACAACAACGTCAAATAAACTACAACAACAATAACAATAATTTCAAATAAACAACAACAACAACAACAACGTCAAATAAACAACAACAACAACAACGTTAACAACAACGTCAAATAAACAACAACAACAACAACGTCAAATAAATAACAACAACAACGTCAAATAAACAACAAAAACAACAACAACAACAACGTCAAATAAACAACAACAACAACGTCAAATGAATAACAACAACAACAAGGTCAAATAAACAACAATAATAACAACAACGTCAAATAAGCAACAACAATAACAATAATAACAATTACAACAACAGCAACAACAACGTCAAATAAACAACAACAACAACGTCAAATAAACAACAACAACAACGTCAAATAAAAAACAACAACAACAACATCAACAACAACAAAAACGTCAAATAAACAAAAACAACAACAACGTCAATAACAACAACTACGTCAAATAAACAACAACAACGTCAAATAAACAACAACAACAACAATGTCAACAACAACAACATCAAATAAACAACAACAACAACAACATCAAATAAAAAACAACAACGTCAAATAAAAAACAACAACATCAACAACATCAACAACAACAAAAAAATCAAATAAACAACAACAACAACGTCAAATAAACAACAACAACAACGTCAAATAAACAACAACAACAACAACGTCAAATGAATAACAACAACAACACCGTCAAATAAACAACAACAATAACAACAACGTCAAATAAGCAACAACAATAACAACAATAACAAATACAACATCAACAACAACAACAACGTCAAATAAACAACAACAACAACAACAACAACGTCAAATAAACAACAACAACAACAACAACGTCAAAAAAATAGCAACAATAACAACAACTTCAAATAAGCAAAAACAACAACAACAACAACAACAAATACAACAACAACAACAACAACAAAGTCAAATAACAAAAACAACGTCAAATAAACAACAATAACAACGTCAAATAAACAACAACAACAACAACGTCAAATAAACAATAACAACAACAACAACGTCAAATAAATAACAACAACAACAACGTCAAATAAACAACAACAACAACAACGTCAAATAAACAACAACAACTAAAACAACATCAAATAAACAACAACAACGTCAAATAAACAACAACAACAATAACAATAATGTCAAATAAACAACAACAACGTCAAATAAACAACAACAACAACAACAACAACGTTAACAACAACGTCAAATAAACAACAACAACAACAACAACGTCAAATAAATAACAACAACAACGTCAAATAAACAACAAAAACAATGACAACAACAACGTCAAATAAAGAACAACAACAACAACAACAACAATAACGTCAAATAAACAACAACAACAATGTCAAACGAATAACAACAACAACAAGGTCATATAACCAACAATAATAACAACAACGTCAAATAAGCAACAATAATAACAACAATAACAATTACAACAACAACAACAACGTCAAATAAACAACAACAACAACGTCAAATAAACAACAACAACAACAACGTCAAATAAAAAACAACAACAAAAACGTCAAATAAACAAAAACATCAACAACGTCAATAACAACAACTACGTCAAATAAACAACAACAACGTCAAATAAACAACAACAATGTCAACAACAACATCAAATAAACAACAACAACAACGTCAAATAAACAACAACAACAATAACAATAATGTCAAATAAACAACAACAACAACAACGTCAAATAAACAACAACAACAACGTTAACAACAACGTCAAATAAACAACAACAACAACAACGTCAAATAAATAACAACAACAACGTCAAATAAACAACAAAAACAACGACAACAACAACGTCAAATAAAGAACAACAACAACAACAACAATAACGTCAAATAAACAACAACAACAACGTCAAATGAATATTAACAACAACAAGGTCAAATAAACAACAATAATAACAACAACGTCAAATAAGCAACAACAATAACAACAATAACAATTACAACAACAACAACAACAACGTCAAATAAACAACAACAACAACGTCAAATAAACAACAACAACAACAACAACGTCAAATAAAAAACAACAACAACAACATCAACAACAACAAAAACGTCAAATAAACAAAAACAACAACAACAACGTCAATAACAACAACTACGTCAAATAAACAACAACAACGTCAAATAAACAACAACAACAACGTCAATAACCACAACTACGTCAAATAAACAACAACAACAACAACAACGTCAAATAAATAACAACAACTAAAACAACATCTAATAAACAACAACAACAACAACGTCAAATAAACAACAACAATTAAAACAACATCAAATAAACAACAACAACAACGTCAAATAAACAACAACAACAATAACAATAATGTCAAATAAACAACAACAACAACAACGTCAAATAAACAACAACAACAACGTTAACAACAACGTCAAATAAACAATAACAACAACAACGTCAAATAAATAACAACAACAACGTCAAATAAACCACAAAAACAACGACAACAACAACGTCGAATAAAGAACAACAACAACAACAACAACAATAACGTCAAATAAACAACAACAACAACGTCAAATAAACAACAAAAACAACGACAACAACAACGTCAAATAAAGAACAACAACAACAACAACAATAACGTCAAATAAACAACAACAACAACAACGTCAAATGAATAACAACAACAACAAGGTCAAATAAACAACAATAATAACAACAACGTCAAATAAGCAACAACAATAACAACAATAACAATTTCAACAACAACAACAACAACGTCAAATAAACAACAACAACAACAACGTCAAATAAACAACAACAACAACAACAACGTCGAATAAAAAACAACAACAACAACATCAACAACAACAAAAACGTCAAATAAACAAAAACAACAACAACGTCAATAACAACAACTACGTCAAATAAATAACAACAACGTCAAATAAACAACAACAACAACAATGTCAACAACAACAACAACAACATCAAATAAACAACAACAACAACGTCAAATAAACTACAACAACAATAACAATAATGTCAAATAAACAACAACAACAACAACAACGTCAAATAAACAACAACAACAACAACGTTAACAACAACGTCAAATAAACAACAACAACAACAACGTCAAATAAATAACAACAACAACGTCAAATAAACAACAAAAACAACAACAACAACAACAACGTCAAATAAACAACAACAACAATGTCAAATGAATAACAACAACAACAAGGTCAAATAAACAACAATAATAACAACAACGTCAAATAAGCAACAACAATAACAATAATAACAATTACAACAACAGCAACAACAACGTCAAATAAACAACAACAACAACGTCAAATAAACAACAACAACAACGTCAAATAAAAAACAACAACAACAACATCAACAACAACAAAAACGTCAAATAAACAAAAACAACAACAACGTCAATAACAACAACTACGTCAAATAAACAACAACAACGTCAAATAAACAACAACAATAACAATGTCAACAACAACAACATCAAATAAACAACAACAACAACAACAACATCAAATAAAAAACAACAACGTCAAATAAAAAACAACAACATCAACAACATCAACAACAACAAAAAAATCAAATAAACAACAACAACAACGTCAAATAAACAACAACAACAACAACGTCAAATAAACAACAACAACAACAACGTCAAATGAATAACAACAACAACACCGTCAAATAAACAACAACAATAACAACAACGTCAAATAAGCAACAACAATAACAACAATAACAAATACAACATCAACAACAACAACAACGTCAAATAAACAACAACAACAACAACAACGTCAATAACAACAACTACGTCAAATAAACAACAACAACAGCAACGTCAAATAAACAACAACAACAAGAATGTCAACAACAACAACGTCAAATAAAAAACAACAACAACGTCAAATAAACAACAATAACTAAAACAACATCAAATAAACAACAACAACAACAACAACAATGTCAAATAAAAAACAACAACATCCAATAAAAAACAACAACAACAACAACATCAACAACAACAAAAACGTCAAATAAACAACAACAACAACGTCAATAACAACAACTACGTCAAATAAACAACAACAACAACAACGTCAAATAAATAACAACAACTAAAACAACATCTAATAAACAACAACAACAACGTCAAATAAACAACAACAACTAAAACAACATCAAATAAACAACAACAACAACGTCAAATAAACAACAACAACAATAACAATAATGTCAAATAAACAACAACAACAACGTCAAATAAACAACAACAACAACAACGTTAACAACAACGTCAAATAAACAACAACAACAACAACGTTAAATAAATAACAACAACAACGTCAAATAAACAACAAAAACAACGACAAAGACAATGTCAAATAAAGAACAACAAAAACAACAACAACAATAACGTCAAATAAACAACAACAACAACAACGTCAAATGAATGACAACAACAACAACAAGGTCAAATAAACAACAATAATAACAACAACGTCAAATAAGCAACAACAATAACAACAATAACAATTACAACAACAACAACAACGTCAAATAAACAACAACAACAACGTCAAATAAACAACAACAACAACAACAACAACAACGTCAAATAAAAAACAACAACAACAACATCAACAACAACAAAAACATCAAATAAACAACAACAACAACAACGTCAATAACAACAACTACGTCAAATAAACAACAACAACGTCAAATAAACAACAACAACAACAATGTCAACAACAACAACATCAAATAAACAACAACAACAACGTCAATAACCACAACTACGTCAAATAAACAACAACAACAACAACAACGTCAAATAAATAACAACAACTAAAACAACATCTAATAAACAACAACAACAACAACGTCAAATAAACAACAACAATTAAAACAACATCAAATAAACAACAACAACAACGTCAAATAAACAACAACAACAATAACAATAATGTCAAATAAACAACAACAACAACAACGTCAAATAAACAACAACAACAACATTAACAACAACGTCAAATAAACAATAACAACAACAACGTCAAATAAATAACAACAACAACGTCAAATAAACCACAAAAACAACGACAACAACAACGTCGAATAAAGAACAACAACAACAACAACAACAATAACGTCAAATAAACAACAACAACAACGTCAAATAAACAACAAAAACAACGACAACAACAACGTCAAATAAAGAACAACAACAACAACAACAACAATAACGTCAAATAAACAACAACAACAACAACGTCAAATGAATAACAACAACAACAAGGTCAAATAAACAACAATAATAACAACAACGTCAAATAAGCAACAACAATAACAACAATAACAATTTCAACAACAACAACAACAACGTCAAATAAACAACAACAACAACGTCAAATAAACAACAACAACAACAACAACGTCAAATAAAAAACAACAACAACAACATCAACAACAACAAAAACGTCAAATAAACAAAAACAACAACAACGTCAATAACAACAACTACGTCAAATAAATAACAACAACGTCAAATAAACAACAACAACAACAATGTCAACAACAACAACAACATCAAATAAACAACAACAACAACGTCAAATAAACTACAACAACAATAACAATAATGTCAAATAAACAACAACAACAACAACAACGTCAAATAAACAACAACAACAACAACGTTAACAACAACGTCAAATAAACAACAACAACAACAACGTCAAATAAATAACAATAACAACATCAAATAAACAACAAAAACAACAACAACAACAACGTCAAATAAACAACAACAACAACGTCAAATGAATAACAACAACAACAAGGTCAAATAAACAACAATAATAACAACAACGTCAAATAAGCAACAACAATAACAATAATAACAATTACAACAACAGCAACAACAACGTCAAATAAACAACAACAACAACGTCAAATAAACAACAACAACAACGTCAAATAAAAAACAACAACAACAACATCAACAACAACAAAAACGTCAAATAAACAAAAACAACAACAACGTCAATAACAACAACTACGTCAAATAAACAACAACAACGTCAAATAAACAACAACAACAACAATGTCAACAACAACAACATCAAATAAACAACAACAACAACAACATCAAATAAAAAACAACAACGTCAAATAAAAAACAACAACATCAACAACATCAACAACAACTAAAAAATCAAATAAACAACAACAACAACGTCAAATAAACAACAACAACAACGTCAAATAAACAACAACAACAACAACGTCAAATGAATAACAACAACAACACCGTCAAATAAACAACAACAATAACAACAACGTCAAATAAGCAACAACAATAACAACAATAACAAATACAACATCAACAACAACAACAACGTCAAATAAACAACAACAACAACAACAACAACGTCAAATAAACAACAACAACAACAACGTCAAAAAAATAGCAACAATAACAACAACTTCAAATAAGCAAAAACAACAACAACAACAACAACAACAAATACAACAACAACAACAACAACAAAGTCAAATAACAAAAACAACGTCAAATAAACAACAATAACAACGTCAAATAAACAACAACAACAACAACGTCAAATAAACAATAACAACAACAACAACGTCAAATAAATAACAACAACAACAACGTCAAATAAACAACAACAACAACAACGTCAAATAAACAACAACAACTAAAACAACATCAAATAAACAACAACAACGTCAAATAAACAACAACAACAATAACAATAATGTCAAATAAACAACAACAACGTCAAATAAACAACAACAACAACAACGTTAACAACAACGTCAAATAAACAACAACAACAACAACAACGTCAAATAAATAACAACAACAACGTCAAATAAACAACAAAAACAACGACAACAACAACGTCAAATAAAGAACAACAACAACAACAACAACAATAACGTCAAATAAACAACAACAACAATGTCAAACGAATAACAACAACAACAAGGTCAAATAAACAACAATAATAACAACAACGTCAAATAAGCAACAACAATAACAACAATAACAATTACAACAACAACAACAACGTCAAATAAACAACAACAACAACGTCAAATAAACAACAACAACAACAACGTCAAATAAAAAACAACAACAAAAACGTCAAATAAACAAAAACATCAACAACGTCAATAACAACAACTACGTCAAATAAACAACAACAACGTCAAATAAACAACAACATTGTCAACAACAACATCAAATAAACAACAACAACAACGTCAAATAAACAACAACAACAATAACAATAATGTCAAATAAACAACAACAACAACAACGTCAAATAAACAACAACAACAACGTTAACAACAACGTCAAATAAACAACAACAACAACAACGTCAAATAAATAACAACAACAACGTCAAATAAACAACAAAAACAACGACAACAACAACGTCAAATAAAGAACAACAACAACAACAACAATAACGTCAAATAAACAACAACAACAACGTCAAATGAATATTAACAACAACAAGGTCAAATAAACAACAATAATAACAACAACGTCAAATAAGCAACAACAATAACAACAATAACAATTACAACAACAACAACAACAACGTCAAATAAACAACAACAACAACGTCAAATAAACAACAACAACAACAACAACAACGTCAAATAAAAAACAACAACAACAACATCAACAACAACAAAAACGTCAAATAAACAAAAACAACAACAACAACGTCAATAACAACAACTACGTCAAATAAACAACAACAACGTCAAATAAACAACAACAACAACGTCAATAACCACAACTACGTCAAATAAACAACAACAACAACAACAACGTCAAATAAATAACAACAACTAAAACAACATCTAATAAACAACAACAACAACAACGTCAAATAAACAACAACAATTAAAACAACATCAAATAAACAACAACAACAACGTCAAATAAACAACAACAACAATAACAATAATGTCAAATAAACAACAACAACAACAACGTCAAATAAACAACAACAACAACGTTAACAACAACGTCAAATAAACAATAACAACAACAACGTCAAATAAATAACAACAACAACGTCAAATAAACCACAAAAACAACGACAACAACAACGTCGAATAAAGAACAACAACAACAACAACAACAACAATAACGTCAAATAAACAACAACAACAACGTCAAATAAACAACAAAAACAACGACAACAACAACGTCAAATAAAGAACAACAACAACAACAACAACAACAATAACGTCAAATAAACAACAACAACAACAACGTCAAATGAATAACAACAACAACAAGGTCAAATAAACAACAATAATAACAACAACGTCAAATAAGCAACAACAATAACAACAATAACAATTTCAACAACAACAACAACAACGTCAAATAAACAACAACAACAACGTCAAATAAACAACAACAACAACAACAACGTCAAATAAAAAACAACAACAACAACATCAACAACAACAAAAACGTCAAATAAACAAAAACAACAACAACGTCAATAACAACAACTACGTCAAATAAATAACAACAACGTCAAATAAACAACAACAACAACAATGTCAACAACAACAACAACATCAAATAAACAACAACAACAACGTCAAATAAACTACAACAACAATAACAATAATGTCAAATAAACAACAACAACAACAACGTCAAATAAACAACAACAACAACAACGTTAACAACAACGTCAAATAAACAACAACAACAACAACGTCAAATAAATAACAACAACAACGTCAAATAAACAACAAAAACAACAACAACAACAACAACGTCAAATAAACAACAACAACAACGTCAAATGAATAACAACAACAACAAGGTCAAATAAACAACAATAATAACAACAACGTCAAATAAGCAACAACAATAACAATAATAACAATTACAACAACAGCAACAACAACGTCAAATAAACAACAACAACAACGTCAAATAAACAACAACAACAACGTCAAATAAAAAACAACAACAACAACATCAACAACAACAAAAACGTCAAATAAACAAAAACAACAACAACGTCAATAACAACAACTACGTCAAATAAACAACAACAACGTCAAATAAACAACAACAATAACAATGTCAACAACAACAACATCAAATAAACAACAACAACAACAACAACATCAAATAAAAAACAACAACGTCAAATAAAAAACAACAACATCAACAACATCAACAACAACAAAAAAATCAAATAAACAACAACAACAACGTCAAATAAACAACAACAACAACGTCAAATAAACAACAACAACAACAACGTCAAATGAATAACAACAACAACACCGTCAAATAAACAACAACAATAACAACAACGTCAAATAAGCAACAACAATAACAACAATAACAAATACAACATCAACAATAACAACAACGTCAAATAAACAACAACAACAACAACAACAACGTCAAATAAACAACAACAACAACAACAACGTCAAAAAAATAGCAACAATAACAACAACTTCAAATAAGCAAAAACAACAACAACAACAACAAATACAACAACAACAACAACAACAAAGTCAAATAACAAAAACAACGTCAAATAAACAACAATAACAACGTCAAATAAACAACAACAACAACAACGTCAAATAAACAATAACAACAACAACAACGTCAAATAAATAACAACAACAACAACGTCAAATAAACAACAACGACAACAACGTCAAATAAACAACAACAACTAAAACAACATCAAATAAACAACAACAACGTCAAATAAACAACAACAACAATAGCAATAATGTCAAATAAACAACAACAACGTCAAATAAACAACAACAACAACAACAACGTTAACAACAACGTCAAATAAACAACAACAACAACAACAACGTCAAATAAATAACAACAACAACGTCAAATAAACAACAAAAACAACGACAACAACAACGTCAAATAAAGAACAACAACAACAACAACAACAATAACGTCAAATAAACAACAACAACAATGTCAAACGAATAACAACAACAACAAGGTCAAATAAACAACAATAATAACAACAACGTCAAATAAGCAACAACAATAACAACAATAACAATTACAACAACAACAACAACGTCAAATAAACAACAACAACAACGTCAAATAAACAACAACAACAACAACGTCAAATAAAAAACAACAACAAAAACGTCAAATAAACAAAAACATCAACAACGTCAATAACAACAACTACGTCAAATAAACAACAACAACGTCAAATAAACAACAACAATGTCAACAACAACATCAAATAAACAACAACAACAACGTCAAATAAACAACAACAACAATAACAATAATGTCAAATAAACAACAACAACAACAACGTCAAATAAACAACAACAACAACGTTAACAACAACGTCAAATAAACAACAACAACAACAACAACGTCAAATAAATAACAACAACAACGTCAAATAAACAACAAAAACAACGACAACAACAACGTCAAATAAAGAACAACAACAACAACAACAATAACGTCAAATAAACAACAACAACAACGTCAAATGAATATTAACAACAACAAGGTCAAATAAACAACAATAATAACAACAACGTCAAATAAGCAACAACAATAACAACAATAACAATTACAACAACAACAACAACAACAACGTCAAATAAACAACAACAACAACGTCAAATAAACAACAACAACAACAACAACGTCAAATAAAAAACAACAACAACAACATCAACAACAACAAAAACGTCAAATAAACAAAAACAACAACAACAACGTCAATAACAACAACTACGTCAAATAAACAACAACAACGTCAAATAAACAACAACAACAACAATGTCAACAACAACAACATCAAATAAACAACAACAACAACAACAACGTCAAATAAAAAACAACAACGTCAAATAAAAAACAACAACAACAACATCAACAACAACAAAAAAATCAAATAAACAACAACAACATCAAATAAACAACACCAACAACGTCAAATAAATAACAACAACAACAACGTCAAATGAATAACAACAACAACAACGTCAAATAAACAACAACAATAACAACAACGTCAAATAAGCAACAACAATAACAACAATAACAAATACAACATCAACAACAACAACAACGTCAAATAAACAACAACAACAACAACGTCAAATAAACAACAACAACAACAACGTCAAAAAAATAGCAACAATAACAACAACGTCAAATAAACAACAACAACAACAACAACAACGTCAAATAAACAACAACAACAACAACAACGTCAAAAAAATAGCAACAATAACAACAACTTCAAATAAGCAAAAACAACAACAACAACAACAAATACAACAACAACAACAACAACAAAGTCAAATAACAAAAACAACGTCAAATAAACAACAATAACAACGTCAAATAAACAACAACAACAACAACGTCAAATAAACAATAACAACAACAACAACGTCAAATAAATAACAACAACAACAACGTCAAATAAACAACAACGACAACAACGTCAAATAAACAACAACAACTAAAACAACATCAAATAAACAACAACAACGTCAAATAAACAACAACAACAATAGCAATAATGTCAAATAAACAACAACAACGTCAAATAAACAACAACAACAACAACAACGTTAACAACAACGTCAAATAAACAACAACAACAACAACAACGTCAAATAAATAACAACAACAACGTCAAATAAACAACAAAAACAACGACAACAACAACGTCAAATAAAGAACAACAACAACAACAACAACAATAACGTCAAATAAACAACAACAACAATGTCAAACGAATAACAACAACAACAAGGTCAAATAAACAACAATAATAACAACAACGTCAAATAAGCAACAACAATAACAACAATAACAATTACAACAACAACAACAACGTCAAATAAACAACAACAACAACGTCAAATAAACAACAACAACAACAACGTCAAATAAAAAACAACAACAAAAACGTCAAATAAACAAAAACATCAACAACGTCAATAACAACAACTACGTCAAATAAACAACAACAACGTCAAATAAACAACAACAATGTCAACAACAACATCAAATAAACAACAACAACAACGTCAAATAAACAACAACAACAATAACAATAATGTCAAATAAACAACAACAACAACAACGTCAAATAAACAACAACAACAACGTTAACAACAACGTCAAATAAACAACAACAACAACAACAACGTCAAATAAATAACAACAACAACGTCAAATAAACAACAAAAACAACGACAACAACAACGTCAAATAAAGAACAACAACAACAACAACAATAACGTCAAATAAACAACAACAACAACGTCAAATGAATATTAACAACAACAAGGTCAAATAAACAACAATAATAACAACAACGTCAAATAAGCAACAACAATAACAACAATAACAATTACAACAACAACAACAACAACAACGTCAAATAAACAACAACAACAACGTCAAATAAACAACAACAACAACAACAACGTCAAATAAAAAACAACAACAACAACATCAACAACAACAAAAACGTCAAATAAACAAAAACAACAACAACAACGTCAATAACAACAACTACGTCAAATAAACAACAACAACGTCAAATAAACAACAACAACAACAATGTCAACAACAACAACATCAAATAAACAACAACAACAACAACAACGTCAAATAAAAAACAACAACGTCAAATAAAAAACAACAACAACAACATCAACAACAACAAAAAAATCAAATAAACAACAACAACATCAAATAAACAACACCAACAACGTCAAATAAATAACAACAACAACAACGTCAAATGAATAACAACAACAACAACGTCAAATAAACAACAACAATAACAACAACGTCAAATAAGCAACAACAATAACAACAATAACAAATACAACATCAACAACAACAACAACGTCAAATAAACAACAACAACAACAACGTCAAATAAACAACAACAACAACAACGTCAAAAAAATAGCAACAATAACAACAACTTCAAATAAACAAAAACAACAACAACAACAACAAATACAACAACAACAACAACAACAACAACAACAACGTCAAATAACAAAAACAACGTCAAATAAACAACAATAACAACGTCAAATAAACAACAACAACATCAACGTCAAATAAACAATAACAACAACAACAACGTCAAATAAATAACAACAACAACAAAGTCAAATAAACAACAACAACAACAATGTCAAATAAACAACAACAACAACAACGTCAAATAAACAACAACAACAACAACAATGTCAAATTAACAACAACAACAACAATAAAAACAACAACAACGTCAAATAAACAACAACAACAACGTCAAATAAACAACAACAACAACAATGTCAACAACAACGTCAAATAAAAAACAACAACAACGTCAAATAAACAACAACAACTAAAACAACATCAAATAAACAACAACAACAACAACAACAACAACAACGTCAAATAAAAAACAACAACGTCCAATAAAAAACAACAACAACAACAACATCAACAACAACAAAAACGTCAAATAAACAACAACAACAACGTCAATAACATCAACTACGTCAAATAAACAACAACAACAACAACGTCAAATAAACAACAAAAACAACGACAACAACAATGTCAAATAAAGAACAAGAACAACAACAACAACAATAACGTCAAATAAACAACAACAACAACAACGTCAAATGAATAACAACAACAACAAGGTCAAATAAACAACAATAATAACAACAACGTCAAATAAGCAACAACAATAACAACAATAACAATTACAACAACAACAACGTCAAATAAACAACAACAACAACGTCAAATAAACAACAACAACAACAACAACGTCAAATAAAAAACAACAACAACAACATCAACAACAACAAAAACATCAAATAAACAACAACAACAACAACGTCAATAACAACAACTACGTCAAATAAACAACAACAACGTCAAATAAACAACAACAACAACAATGTCAACAACAACAACATCAAATAAACAACAACAACAACGTCAATAACCACAACTACGTCAAATAAACAACAACAACAACAACAACGTCAAATAAATAACAACAACTAAAACAACATCTAATAAACAACAACAACAACAACGTCAAATAAACAACAACAATTAAAACAACATCAAATAAACAACAACAACAACGTCAAATAAACAACAACAACAATAACAATAATGTCAAATAAACAACAACAACAACAACGTCAAATAAACAACAACAACAACGTTAACAACAACGTCAAATAAACAATAACAACAACAACGTCAAATAAATAACAACAACAACGTCAAATAAACCACAAAAACAACGACAACAACAACGTCGAATAAAGAACAACAACAACAACAACAACAATAACGTCAAATAAACAACAACAACAACGTCAAATAAACAACAAAAACAACGACAACAACAACGTCAAATAAAGAACAACAACAACAACAACAACAATAACGTCAAATAAACAACAACAACAACAACGTCAAATGAATAACAACAACAACAAGGTCAAATAAACAACAATAATAACAACAACGTCAAATAAGCAACAACAATAACAACAATAACAATTTCAACAACAACAACAACAACGTCAAATAAACAACAACAACAACGTCAAATAAACAACAACAACAACAACAACGTCAAATAAAAAACAACAACAACAACATCAACAACAACAAAAACGTCAAATAAACAAAAACAACAACAACGTCAATAACAACAACTACGTCAAATAAATAACAACAACGTCAAATAAACAACAACAACAACAATGTCAACAACAACAACAACATCAAATAAACAACAACAACAACGTCAAATAAACTACAACAACAATAACAATAATGTCAAATAAACAACAACAACAACAACAACGTCAAATAAACAACAACAACAACAACGTTAACAACAACGTCAAATAAACAACAACAACAACAACGTCAAATAAATAACAATAACAACGTCAAATAAACAACAAAAACAACAACAACAACAACGTCAAATAAACAACAACAACAACGTCAAATGAATAACAACAACAACAAGGTCAAATAAACAACAATAATAACAACAACGTCAAATAAGCAACAACAATAACAATAATAACAATTACAACAACAGCAACAACAACGTCAAATAAACAACAACAACAACGTCAAATAAACAACAACAACAACGTCAAATAAAAAACAACAACAACAACATCAACAACAACAAAAACGTCAAATAAACAAAAACAACAACAACGTCAATAACAACAACTACGTCAAATAAACAACAACAACGTCAAATAAACAACAACAACAACAATGTCAACAACAACAACATCAAATAAACAACAACAACAACAACATCAAATAAAAAACAACAACGTCAAATAAAAAACAACAACATCAACAACATCAACAACAACAAAAAAATCAAATAAACAACAACAACAACGTCAAATAAACAACAACAACAACGTCAAATAAACAACAACAACAACAACGTCAAATGAATAACAACAACAACACCGTCAAATAAATAACAACAATAACAACAACGTCAAATAAGCAACAACAATAACAACAATAACAAATACAACATCAACAACAACAACAACGTCAAATAAACAACAACAACAACAACAACAACGTCAAATAAACAACAACAACAACAACAACGTCAAAAAAATAGCAACAATAACAACAACTTCAAATAAGCAAAAACAACAACAACAACAACAACAAATACAACAACAACAACAACAACAAAGTCAAATAACAAAAACAACGTCAAATAAACAACAATAACAACGTCAAATAAACAACAACAACAACAACGTCAAATAAACAATAACAACAACAACAACGTCAAATAAATAACAACAACAACAACGTCAAATAAACAACAACAACAACAACGTCAAATAAACAACAACAACTAAAACAACATCAAATAAACAACAACAACGTCAAATAAACAACAACAACAATAACAATAATGTCAAATAAACAACAACAACGTCAAATAAACAACAACAACAACAACAACGTTAACAACAACGTCAAATAAACAACAACAACAACAACAACGTCAAATAAATAACAACAACAACGTCAAATAAACAACAAAAACAACGACAACAACAACGTCAAATAAAGAACAACAACAACAACAACAACAATAACGTCAAATAAACAACAACAACAATGTCAAACGAATAACAACAACAACAAGGTCAAATAAACAACAATAATAACAACAACGTCAAATAAGCAACAACAATAACAACAATAACAATTACAACAACAACAACAACGTCAAATAAACAACAACAACAACGTCAAATAAACAACAACAACAACAACGTCAAATAAAAAACAACAACAAAAACGTCAAATAAACAAAAACATCAACAACGTCAATAACAACAACTACGTCAAATAAACAACAACAACGTCAAATAAACAACAACATTGTCAACAACAACATCAAATAAACAACAACAACAACGTCAAATAAACAACAACAACAATAACAATAATGTCAAATAAACAACAACAACAACAACGTCAAATAAACAACAACAACAACGTTAACAACAACGTCAAATAAACAACAACAACAACAACGTCAAATAAATAACAACAACAACGTCAAATAAACAACAAAAACAACGACAACAACAACGTCAAATAAAGAACAACAACAACAACAACAACAACGTCAAATAAACAACAACAACAACGTCAAATGAATATTAACAACAACAAGGTCAAATAAACAACAATAATAACAACAACGTCAAATAAGCAACAACAATAACAACAATAACAATTACAACAACAACAACAACAACGTCAAATAAACAACAACAACAACAACAACGTCAAATAAAAAACAACAACAACAACATCAACAACAACAAAAACGTCAAATAAACAAAAACAACAACAACAACGTCAATAACAACAACTACGTCAAATAAACAACAACAACGTCAAATAAACAACAACAACAACGTCAATAACCACAACTACGTCAAATAAACAACAACAACAACAACAACGTCAAATAAATAACAACAACTAAAACAACATCTAATAAACAACAACAACAACAACGTCAAATAAACAACAACAATTAAAACAACATCAAATAAACAACAACAACAACGTCAAATAAACAACAACAACAATAACAATAATGTCAAATAAACAACAACAACAACAACGTCAAATAAACAACAACAAAAACGTTAACAACAACGTCAAATAAACAATAACAACAACAACGTCAAATAAATAACAACAACAACGTCAAATAAACCACAAAAACAACGACAACAACAACGTCGAATAAAGAACAACAACAACAACAACAACAACAATAACGTCAAATAAACAACAACAACAACGTCAAATAAACAACAAAAACAACGACAACAACAACGTCAAATAAAGAACAACAACAACAACAACAACAACAATAACGTCAAATAAACAACAACAACAACAACGTCAAATGAATAACAACAACAACAAGGTCAAATAAACAACAATAATAACAACAACGTCAAATAAGCAACAACAATAACAACAATAACAATTTCAACAACAACAACAACAACGTCAAATAAACAACAACAACAACGTCAAATAAACAACAACAACAACAACAACGTCAAATAAAAAACAACAACAACAACATCAACAACAACAAAAACGTCAAATAAACAAAAACAACAACAACGTCAATAACAACAACTACGTCAAATAAATAACAACAACGTCAAATAAACAACAACAACAACAATGTCAACAACAACAACAACATCAAATAAACAACAACAACAACAACGTCAAATAAACTACAACAACAATAACAATAATGTCAAATAAACAACAACAACAACAACAACGTCAAATAAACAACAACAACAACAACGTTAACAACAACGTCAAATAAACAACAACAACAACAACGTCAAATAAATAACAACAACAACGTCAAATAAACAACAAAAACAACAACAACAACAACAACGTCAAATAAACAACAACAACAACGTCAAATGAATAACAACAACAACAAGGTCAAATAAACAACAATAATAACAACAACGTCAAATAAGCAACAACAATAACAATAATAACAATTACAACAACAGCAACAACAACGTCAAATAAACAACAACAACAACGTCAAATAAACAACAACAACAACGTCAAATAAAAAACAACAACAACAACATCAACAACAACAAAAACGTCAAATAAACAAAAACAACAACAACGTCAATAACAACAACTACGTCAAATAAACAACAACAACGTCAAATAAACAACAACAATAACAATGTCAACAACAACAACATCAAATAAACAACAACAACAACAACAACATCAAATAAAAAACAACAACGTCAAATAAAAAACAACAACAACGTCAAATAAACAACAACAACAACAACGTCAAATGAATAACAACAACAACACCGTCAAATAAACAACAACAATAACAACAACGTCAAATAAGCAACAACAATAACAACAATAACAAATACAACATCAACAATAACAACAACGTCAAATAAACAACAACAACAACAACAACAACGTCAAATAAACAACAACAACAACAACAACGTCAAAAAAATAGCAACAATAACAACAACTTCAAATAAGCAAAAACAACAACAACAACAACAAATACAACAACAACAACAACAACAAAGTCAAATAACAAAAACAACGTCAAATAAACAACAATAACAACGTCAAATAAACAACAACAACAACAACGTCAAATAAACAATAACAACAACAACAACGTCAAATAAATAACAACAACAACAACGTCAAATAAACAACAACGACAACAACGTCAAATAAACAACAACAACTAAAACAACATCAAATAAACAACAACAACGTCAAATAAACAACAACAACAATAACAATAATGTCAAATAAACAACAACAACGTCAAATAAACAACAACAACAACAACAACGTTAACAACAACGTCAAATAAACAACAACAACAACAACAACGTCAAATAAATAACAACAACAACGTCAAATAAACAACAAAAACAACGACAACAACAACGTCAAATAAAGAACAACAACAACAACAACAATAACGTCAAATAAACAACAACAACAATGTCAAACGAATAACAACAACAACAAGGTCAAATAAACAACAATAATAACAACAACGTCAAATAAGCAACAACAATAACAACAATAACAATTACAACAACAACAACAACGTCAAATAAACAACAACAACAACGTCAAATAAACAACAACAACAACAACGTCAAATAAAAAACAACAACAAAAACGTCAAATAAACAAAAACATCAACAACGTCAATAACAACAACTACGTCAAATAAACAACAACAACGTCAAATAAACAACAACAATGTCAACAACAACATCAAATAAACAACAACAACAACGTCAAATAAACAACAACAACAATAACAATAATGTCAAATAAACAACAACAACAACAACGTCAAATAAACAACAACAACAACGTTAACAACAACGTCAAATAAACAACAACAACAACAACAACAACGTCAAATAAATAACAACAACAACGTCAAATAAACAACAAAAACAACGACAACAACAACGTCAAATAAAGAACAACAACAACAACAACAATAACGTCAAATAAACAACAACAACAACGTCAAATGAATATTAACAACAACAAGGTCAAATAAACAACAATAATAACAACAACGTCAAATAAGCAACAACAATAACAACAATAACAATTACAACAACAACAACAACAACAACGTCAAATAAACAACAACAACAACGTCAAATAAACAACAACAACAACAACAACGTCAAATAAAAAACAACAACAACAACATCAACAACAACAAAAACGTCAAATAAACAAAAACAACAACAACAACGTCAATAACAACAACTACGTCAAATAAACAACAACAACGTCAAATAAACAACAACAACAACAACAATGTCAACAACAACAACATCAAATAAACAACAACAACAACAACAACGTCAAATAAAAAACAACAACGTCAAATAAAAAACAACAACAACAACATCAACAACAACAAAAAAATCAAATAAACAACAACAACGTCAAATAAACAACACCAACAACGTCAAATAAATAACAACAACAACAACGTCAAATGAATAACAACAACAACAACGTCAAATAAACAACAACAATAACAACAACGTCAAATAAGCAACAACAATAACAACAATAACAAATACAACATCAACAACAACAACAACGTCAAATAAACAACAACAACAACAACGTCAAATAAACAACAACAACAACAACGTCAAAAAAATAGCAACAATAACAACAACTTCAAATAAACAAAAACAACAACAACAACAACAAATACAACAACAACAACAACAACAACAACAACAACGCCAAATAACAAAAACAACGTCGAATAAACAACAATAACAACGTCAAATAAACAACAACAACATCAACGTCAAATAAACAATAACAACAACAACAACGTCAAATAAATAACAACAACAACAACGTCAAATAAACAACAACAACAACAATGTCAAATAAACAACAACAACAACAACGTCAAATAAACAACAACAACAACAACAATGTCAAATTAACAACAACAGCAACAATAAAAACAACAACAACGTCAAATAAACAACAACAACAACGTCAAATAAACAACAACAAAAACGTTAACAACAACGTCAAATAAACAATAACAACAACAACGTCAAATAAATAACAACAACAACGTCAAATAAACCACAAAAACAACGACAACAACAACGTCGAATAAAGAACAACAACAACAACAACAACAACAATAACGTCAAATAAACAACAACAACAACGTCAAATAAACAACAAAAACAACGACAACAACAACGTCAAATAAAGAACAACAACAACAACAACAACAACAATAACGTCAAATAAACAACAACAACAACAACGTCAAATGAATAACAACAACAACAAGGTCAAATAAACAACAATAATAACAACAACGTCAAATAAGCAACAACAATAACAACAATAACAATTTCAACAACAACAACAACAACGTCAAATAAACAACAACAACAACGTCAAATAAACAACAACAACAACAACAACATCAAATAAAAAACAACAACAACAACATCAACAACAACAAAAACGTCAAATAAACAAAAACAACAACAACGTCAATAACAACAACTACGTCAAATAAATAACAACAACGTCAAATAAACAACAACAACAACAATGTCAACAACAACAACAACATCAAATAAACAACAACAACAACGTCAAATAAACTACAACAACAATAACAATAATGTCAAATAAACAACAACAACAACAACAACGTCAAATAAACAACAACAACAACAACGTTAACAACAACGTCAAATAAACAACAACAACAACAACGTCAAATAAATAACAACAACAACGTCAAATAAACAACAAAAACAACAACAACAACAACAACGTCAAATAAACAACAACAACAACGTCAAATGAATAACAACAACAACAAGGTCAAATAAACAACAATAATAACAACAACGTCAAATAAGCAACAACAATAACAATAATAACAATTACAACAACAGCAACAACAACGTCAAATAAACAACAACAACAACGTCAAATAAACAACAACAACAACGTCAAATAAAAAACAACAACAACAACATCAACAACAACAAAAACGTCAAATAAACAAAAACAACAACAACGTCAATAACAACAACTACGTCAAATAAACAACAACAACGTCAAATAAACAACAACAATAACAATGTCAACAACAACAACATCAAATAAACAACAACAACAACAACAACATCAAATAAAAAACAACAACGTCAAATAAAAAACAACAACAACGTCAAATAAACAACAACAACAACAACGTCAAATGAATAACAACAACAACACCGTCAAATAAACAACAACAATAACAACAACGTCAAATAAGCAACAACAATAACAACAATAACAAATACAACATCAACAATAACAACAACGTCAAATAAACAACAACAACAACAACAACAACGTCAAATAAACAACAACAACAACAACAACGTCAAAAAAATAGCAACAATAACAACAACTTCAAATAAGCAAAAACAACAACAACAACAACAAATACAACAACAACAACAACAAAGTCAAATAACAAAAACAACGTCAAATAAACAACAATAACAACGTCAAATAAACAACAACAACAACAACGTCAAATAAACAATAACAACAACAACAACGTCAAATAAATAACAACAACAACAACGTCAAATAAACAACAACGACAACAACGTCAAATAAACAACAACAACTAAAACAACATCAAATAAACAACAACAACGTCAAATAAACAACAACAACAATAACAATAATGTCAAATAAACAACAACAACGTCAAATAAACAACAACAACAACAACAACGTTAACAACAACGTCAAATAAACAACAACAACAACAACAACGTCAAATAAATAACAACAACAACGTCAAATAAACAACAAAAACAACGACAACAACAACGTCAAATAAAGAACAACAACAACAACAACAACAATAACGTCAAATAAACAACAACAACAATGTCAAACGAATAACAACAACAACAAGGTCAAATAAACAACAATAATAACAACAACGTCAAATAAGCAACAACAATAACAACAATAACAATTACAACAACAACAACAACGTCAAATAAACAACAACAACAACGTCAAATAAACAACAACAACAACAACGTCAAATAAAAAACAACAACAAAAACGTCAAATAAACAAAAACATCAACAACGTCAATAACAACAACTACGTCAAATAAACAACAACAACGTCAAATAAACAACAACAATGTCAACAACAACATCAAATAAACAACAACAACAACGTCAAATAAACAACAACAACAATAACAATAATGTCAAATAAACAACAACAACAACAACGTCAAATAAACAACAACAACAACGTTAACAACAACGTCAAATAAACAACAACAACAACAACAACAACGTCAAATAAATAACAACAACAACGTCAAATAAACAACAAAAACAACGACAACAACAACGTCAAATAAAGAACAACAACAACAACAACAATAACGTCAAATAAACAACAACAACAACGTCAAATGAATATTAACAACAACAAGGTCAAATAAACAACAATAATAACAACAACGTCAAATAAGCAACAACAATAACAACAATAACAATTACAACAACAACAACAACAACAACGTCAAATAAACAACAACAACAACGTCAAATAAACAACAACAACAACAACAACGTCAAATAAAAAACAACAACAACAACATCAACAACAACAAAAACGTCAAATAAACAAAAACAACAACAACAACGTCAATAACAACAACTACGTCAAATAAACAACAACAACGTCAAATAAACAACAACAACAACAATGTCAACAACAACAACATCAAATAAACAACAACAACAACAACAACAACGTCAAATAAAAAACAACAACGTCAAATAAAAAACAACAACAACAACATCAACAACAACAAAAAAATCAAATAAACAACAACAACGTCAAATAAACAACACCAACAACGTCAAATAAATAACAACAACAACAACGTCAAATGAATAACAACAACAACAACGTCAAATAAACAACAACAATAACAACAACGTCAAATAAGCAACAACAATAACAACAATAACAAATACAACATCAACAACAACAACAACGTCAAATAAACAACAACAACAACAACGTCAAATAAACAACAACAACAACAACGTCAAAAAAATAGCAACAATAACAACAACTTCAAATAAACAAAAACAACAACAACAACAACAAATACAACAACAACAACAACAACAACAACAACGTCAAATAACAAAAACAACGTCAAATAAACAACAATAACAACGTCAAATAAACAACAACAACATCAACGTCAAATAAACAATAACAACAACAACAACGTCAAATAAATAACAACAACAACAACGTCAAATAAACAACAACAACAACAATGTCAAATAAACAACAACAACAACAACGTCAAATAAACAACAACAACAACAACAATGTCAAATTAACAACAACAACAACAATAAAAACAACAACAACGTCAAATAAACAACAACAACAACGTCAAATAAACAACAACAACAACAATGTCAACAACAACGTCAAATAAAAAACAACAACAACGTCAAATAAACAACAACAACTAAAACAACATCAAATAAACAACAACAACAACAACAACAACAACAACGTCAAATAAAAAACAACAACGTCCAATAAAAAACAACAACAACAACAACATCAACAACAACAAAAACGTCAAATAAACAACAACAACAACGTCAATAACATCAACTACGTCAAATAAACAACAACAACAACAACGTCAAATAAACAACAAAAACAACGACAACAACAATGTCAAATAAAGAACAAGAACAACAACAACAACAATAACGTCAAATAAACAACAACAACAACAACGTCAAATGAATAACAACAACAACAAGGTCAAATAAACAACAATAATAACAACAACGTCAAATAAGCAACAACAATAACAACAATAACAATTACAACAACAACAACGTCAAATAAACAACAACAACAACGTCAAATAAACAACAACAACAACAACAACGTCAAATAAAAAACAACAACAACAACATCAACAACAACAACATCAACAACAACAAAAACATCAAATAAACAACAACAACAACAACAACGTCAATAACAACAACTACGTCAAATAAACAACAACAACGTCAAATAAACAACAACAACAACAATGTCAACAACAACAACATCAAATAAACAACAACAACAACAACAACAACGTCAAATAAAAAACAACAACAACAACAATGTCAATAACAACAACGTCAAATAAAAAACAACAAAAACGTCAAATAAACAACAACAACTAAAACAACATCAAATAAACAACCACAACAACAACAACAACAACGTCAAATAAACAACAACAACTAAAACAATAATCAAATAAACAACAACAACAACATCGTCAATTAAACAACAACAACAACGTCAACAACAACAACAACAACAATGTCAAATAAACAACAACGTCAAATTAAGAACAACAACAACGTCAAATAAACAACAACAAAAACAACCTCAACAACAACAACAACGTCAAATAAACAACAAATACAACAATAACAATGTCAACAACATTAACAACGTCAAATAAACAACAACAACAACAACAACAACGTCAAATAAACAACAACAACAACATCAACAACAACAACAACGTCAAATAAACAACAACAACAACAACAATAACAACGTCAAATAAACAACAACAATAACGTCAAATAAACAACAACAACAACAACGTTAAATAAACAACAACAACAACAACAACAACAACAAATACAACAACAACAACAACGTCAAATAAACAACAACAACAACGACGTCAAATAAATAACAACAACAACAACAATGTCAAATAAACAACAACAACAACACCGTCAACAACAACAACAACAATGTCAAATAACAACAACAACAACAATGTCCAATAAACAACAAAAACAACAACAACAACGTCAACAACAACAACAACAACAACAAAGTCAAATAAACAACAACAACAACAACGTCAAATAAACAACAACGTCAACAACAACAACAACGTCAAATAAACAACAACAACTATGTCAACAACAACAACAACATCAAATAAACAACAATAACAACAACGTCAACAACAATAACAACGTCAAATAAACAACAATAACAACAACAACAACAACATCAACGTCAACAACAACAACAACAACGTCAAATAAACAACAACAACAACAACAACAATAACAACGTCAAATAAACAACAACAACAACAACGTCAAATAAACAACAACAACGTCAAATAAACAACAACAACAACGTCAAATAAACAACAACAACAACAACAACAACTTCAAATAACAACAACAACGTCAAATAAACAACAACATCAACGTCAAATAAACAACAACAACAATAACAATAATGTCAAATAAACAACAACAACAACAACAACGTCAAATAAATAACAACAACAACAACAATGTCAAATAAACAACAACAACAACAACAATAACACCGTCAACAACAACAACAATGTCAAATAAACAACGACAACAACATCCAATAAACAACAACAACAACAATGTCAACAACAACAACAACAACGTCAAATAAACAACAACAACATCAAATAAACAACAACAGAAACAACAACAACAACATCAAATAAACAACAACAACTATGTCAACAACAACAATAACAACATCAAATAAACAACAACAACAACAATGTCAACAACAACAACAAAGTCAAATAACAACAACAACAACAACAACGTCAAATAAACAACAACAACAACAACGTTAACAACAACGTCAAATAAACAACAACAACAACGTCAAATAAATAACAACAACAACGTCAAATAAACAACAAAAACAACGACAACAACAACGTCAAATAAAGAACAACAACAATAACAACAACAATAACGTCAAATAAACAACAACAACAACGTCAAATGAATAACAACAACAACAAGGTCAAATAAACAACAATAAAAACAACAACGTCAAATAAGCAACAACAATAACAATAATAACAATTACAACAATAACAACAACAACGTCAAATAAACAACAACAACAACAACGTCAAATAAACAACAACAACAACGTCAAATAAAAAACAACAACAACAACATCAACAACAACAAAAGTGTCAAATAAACAACAACAACAACAACGTCAATAAAAACAACTACGTCAAATAAACAACAACAACAACAACAACAACGTCAAATAAACAATAGCAACAACAACAACAACAACAATGTCAACAACAACCACATCAAATAAACACGAACAACAACAACAACAACAACGTCAAATAAAAAACAACAACAACAACAACATCAACAACAACAAAAACGTCAAATAAACATCAACAACAACGTCAATAACAACAACTACGTCAAATAAACAACAACAACAACAACAACGTCAAATAAACAACAACAACAACGTCAAATAAATAACAACAACAACAACAATGTCAAATAAACAACAACAACAACAACACCGTCAACAACAACAACAATGTCAAATAAACAACAACAACAACGTCCAATAAACAACAACAACGTCAACAACAACAACAACAACGTCAAATAAACAACAACAACGTCAAATAAACAACAACAGAAACAACAACAACAATGTCAAATAAACAACAACAACTATGTCAACAACAACAATAACAACATCAAATAAACAACAACAACAACAATGTCAACAACAACAACAACAACATCAAATAAACAACAACAACAACAACGTTAACAATAACGTCAAATAAACAACAACAACAACGTCAAATAAATAACAACAACAACGTCAAATAAACAACAAAAACAACGACAACAACAACGTCAAATAAAGAACAACAACAACAACAACAATAACGTCAAATAAACAACAACAACAACGTCAAATGAATAACAACAACAACAAGGTAAAATAAAAAACAATAATAACAACAACGTCAAATAAGCAACAACAATAATAACAATAACAATTACAACAACAACAACAACAACAACGTCAAATAAACAACAACAACAACGTCAAATAAACAACAACAACAACAACGTCAAATAAAAAACAACAACGTCAAATAAAAAACAACAACAACAACAACATCAACAACAACAAAAACGTCAAATAAACATCAACAACAACGTCAATAACAACAACTACATCAAATAAACAACAAAAACAACAACAACGTCAAATAAATAACAACAATAACGTCAAATAAATAACAACAACAACAACAATGTCAAATAAACAACAACAACAACAACAACACCGTCAACAACAACAACAATGTCAAATAAACAATAACAACAACGTCCAATAAACAACAACAACAACAACGTCAACAACAATAATAACAACGTCAAATAAACAACAACAACGTCAAATAAACAACAACAGAAACAACAACAACAACGTCAAATAAACTACAACAACTATGTCAACAACAACAATAACAACATCAAATAAACAACAACAACAACAATGTCAACAACAACAACAAAGTCAAATAAACAACAACAACAACAACGTCAAATAAACAACAACAACAACAACGTTAACAACAACGTCAAATAAACAACAACAACAACAACGTCAAATAAATAACAACAACAACGTCAAATAAACAACAAAAACAACGACAACAACAACGTCAAATAAAGAACAACAACAACAACAACAATAACGTCAAATAAACAACAACAACAACGTCAAATGAATAACAACAACAACAAGGTCAAATAAACAACAATAATAACAACAACGTCAAATAAGCAACAGCAATAACAACAATAACAATTACAACAACAACAACATCAAATAAACAACAACAACATAGTCAAATAAACAACAACAACAACAACGTCAAATAAAAAACAACAACAACAACATCAACAACAACAAAAGCGTCAAATAAACAACAACAACAACAACGTCAATAACAACAACTACGTCAAATAAACAACAACAACAACGTCAAATAAACAACAACAACAACAATGTCAACAACAACAACATCAAATAAACAACAACAACAACAACAACGTCAAATAAAAAACAACAACGTCAAATAAAAAACAACAACAACAACAACATCAACAACAACAAAAACGTCAAATAAACATCAACAACAACAACAATACTAACAACTACGTCAAATAAACAACAACAACAACAACGTCAAATAAACAACAACAACAACAACGTCAAATAAATAACAACAACAACAACAATGTCAAATAAACAACAACAACAACACCGTCAACAACAACAACAATGTCAAATAAATAACAACAACAACGTCCAA
Source organism: Vicia faba (assembly GCA_948472305.1). Lineage (NCBI taxonomy): Eukaryota > Viridiplantae > Streptophyta > Magnoliopsida > Fabales > Fabaceae > Vicia > Vicia faba. Next base: position 1,385,762,383 of record OX451735.1, on the reverse strand, counting down.
TAAACAACAACAACAACAATGTCGACAACAACAACAACGTCAAATAAACAACAACAACAACAACTATGTCAACAACAACAATAACAACATCAAATAAACAACAACAACAACAATGTCAACAACAACAACAAAGTCAAATAAATAACAACAACAACAACAACGTTAAATAAACAATAACAACAACGTTAACAACAACGTCAAATAAACAACAACAACAACAACAACAACAACGTCAAATAAATAACAACAACAACGTCAAATAAACAACAAAAACAACGACAACAACAACGTAAAATAAGAACAACAACAACAACAACAACAACAATAACGTCAAATAAACAACAACAACGTCAAATGAATAACAACAACAAGGTCAAATAAACAACAATAATAACAACAACGTCAAATAAGCAACAACAATAACAACAATAACAATTACAACAACAACAACAACGTCAAATAAACAACAACAACAACGTCAAATAAACAACAACAACAACGTCAAATAAAAAACAACAACAACAACATCAACAACAACAAAAACGTCAAATAAACAACAACAACAACGTCAATAACAACAACTACGTCAAATAAACAACAACAACAACAACAACAACGTCAAATAAACAACAACAACAACAATGTCAACAACAACAACATCAAATAAACAACAACAACAACAACGTCAAATAAAAAACAACAACGTCAAATAAAAAAAACAACAACAACAATATCAACAACAATAAAAATGTCAAATAAACATCAACAACAACGTCAATAACAACAACTACGTCAAATAAACAACAACAACAACAACAACATCAAATAAACAACAACAACAACGTCAAATAAACAACAACAACAACAATGTCAATAACAACAACGTCAAATAAAAAACAACAAAAACGTCAAATAAACAACAACAACTAAAACAACATCAAATAAACAACAACAACAACAACAACAACAACGTCAAATAAACAACAACAACTAAAACAACATCAAATAAACAACAATAACAACAACGTCAAATAAACAACAACAACAACGTCAACAACAACAACAACAATGTCAAATAAACAACAACAACAACGTCTAATAAACAACAACAACAACGTCAAATTAACAACAACAACAACGTCAAATAAACAACAACAACAACAACAACAACGTCAAATAAACAACCACAACAACGTCAAATAAACAACAACAACAACACCAACAATAACAACAACAACATCAACGTCAAATAAACAACAAAAACAACAACAACAATGTAAACAACATTAACAACGTCAAATAAACAACAACAACAACAACGTCAAATAAACAACAACAACAACAACATCAACAACAACAACAATGTTGAATAAACAACAACAACAACAATAACAACAACAATAACGTCAAATAAACAACAACAACCACAACGTTAAATAAATAACAACAACAACAACAACAAATACAACAACAACAACAACGTCAAATAACAACAACAACGTCAAATAAACAACAACAACAACAACAACAACGTCAAATAAACAACAACGTCAAATAAACAACAACAACAACAACGTCAACTAAACAACAACAACAACAACGTCAAATAAATAACAACAACAATGTCAAATAAACAACAACAACAACATCGTCAACAACAACAACAACAAAGTCAAATAAACAACAACAACAACGTCAAATAAACAACAACGTCAACAACAACAACAACGTCAAATAAACAACAACAACTATGTCAACAACAACAACAACATCAAATAAACAACAACAACAACAACGTCAACAACAATAACAACGTCAAATAAACAACAATAACAACAACAACAACATCAACGTCAACAACAACAACAACGTCAAATAAACAACAACAACAACAACAACAATAACAACGTCAAATAAACAACAACAACAACGTCAAATAAACAACAACAACAACGTCAAATAAACAACAACAACAACAACAACAACTTCAAATAACAACAACAACGTCAAATAAACAACAACATCAACGTCAAATAAACAACAACAACAATAACAATAATGTCAAATAAACAACAACAACAACAACGTCAAATAAATAACAACAACAACAATGTCAAATAAACAACAACAACAACAACAACAACACCGTCAACAACAACAACAATGTCAAATAAACAACGACAACAACATCCAATAAACAACAACAACAACAATGTCAACAACAACAACAACGTCAAATAAACAACAACAACATCAAATAAACAACAACAGAAACAACAACAACAACGTCAAATAAACAACAACAACTATGTCAACAACAACAATAACAACATCAAATAAACAACAACAACAACAATGTCAACAACAACAACAAAGTCAAATAACAACAACAACAACAACAACAACAACGTCAAATAAACAACAACAACAACAACAACGTTAACAACAACGTCAAATAAACAACAACAACAACAACGTCAAATAAATAACAACAACAACGTCAAATAAACAACAACAACAACAACAACAACGTCAAATAAACAACAACAACTAAAACAACATCAAATAAACAACAATAACAACAACGTCAAATAAACAACAACAACAACGTCAACAACAACAACAACAATGTCAAATAAACAACAACAACAACGTCTAATAAACAACAACAACAACAACGTCAAATTAACAACAACAACAACGTCAAATAAACAACAACAACAACAACAACAACGTCAAATAAACAACCACAACAACGTCAAATAAACAACAACAACAACACCAACAATAACAACAACAACATCAACGTCAAATAAACAACAAAAACAACAACAACAATGTAAACAACATTAACAACGTCAAATAAACAACAACAACAACAACGTCAAATAAACAACAACAACAACAACATCAACAACAACAACAATGTTGAATAAACAACAACAACAACAATAACAACAACAATAACGTCAAATAAACAACAACAACCACAACGTTAAATAAATAACAACAACAACAACAACAAATACAACAACAACAACAACGTCAAATAACAACAACAACGTCAAATAAACAACAACAACAACAACAACAACGTCAAATAAACAACAACGTCAAATAAACAACAACAACAACAACGTCAACTAAACAACAACAACAACAACGTCAAATAAATAACAACAACAATGTCAAATAAACAACAACAACAACATCGTCAACAACAACAACAACAAAGTCAAATAAACAACAACAACAACGTCAAATAAACAACAACGTCAACAACAACAACAACGTCAAATAAACAACAACAACTATGTCAACAACAACAACAACATCAAATAAACAACAACAACAACAACGTCAACAACAATAACAACGTCAAATAAACAACAATAACAACAACAACAACATCAACGTCAACAACAACAACAACGTCAAATAAACAACAACAACAACAACAACAATAACAACGTCAAATAAACAACAACAACAACGTCAAATAAACAACAACAACAACGTCAAATAAACAACAACAACAACAACAACAACTTCAAATAACAACAACAATGTCAAATAAACAACAACATCAACGTCAAATAAACAACAACAACAATAACAATAATGTCAAATAAACAACAACAACAACAACGTCAAATAAATAACAACAACAACAATGTCAAATAAACAACAACAACAACAACAACACCGTCAACAACAACAACAATGTCAAATAAACAACGACAACAACATCCAATAAACAACAACAACAACAATGTCAACAACAACAACAACGTCAAATAAACAACAACAACATCAAATAAACAACAACAGAAACAACAACAACAACGTCAAATAAACAACAACAACTATGTCAACAACAACAATAACAACATCAAATAAACAACAACAACAACAATGTCAACAACAACAACAAAGTCAAATAACAACAACAACAACAACAACAACGTCAAATAAACAACAACAACAACAACAACGTTAACAACAACGTCAAATAAACAACAACAACAACAACGTCAAATAAATAACAACAACAACGTCAAATAAACAACAAAAACAACGACAACAACAACGTCAAATAAAGAACAACAACAATAACAACAACAATAACGTCAAATAAACAACAACAACAACGTCAAATGAATAACAACAACAACAAGGTCAAATAAACAACAATAAAAACAACAACGTCAAATAAGCAACAACAATAACAATAATAACAATTACAACAATAACAACAACAACGTCAAATAAACAACAACAACAACGTCAAATAAACAACAACAACAACGTCAAATAAAAAACAACAACAACAACATCAACAACAACAAAAGTGTCAAATAAACAACAACAACAACAACGTCAATAACAACAACTACGTCAAATAAACAACAACAACAACAACAACGTCAAATAAACAATAGCAACAACAACAACAACAACAATGTCAACAACAACCACATCAAATAAACACGAACAACAACAACAACAACAACAACGTCAAATAAAAAACAACAACAACAACAACATCAACAACAACAAAAACGTCAAATAAACATCAACAACAACGTCAATAACAACAACTACGTCAAATAAACAACAACAACAACAACAACGTCAAATAAACAACAACAACAACGTCAAATAAATAACAACAACAACAACAATGTCAAATAAACAACAACAACAACAACACCGTCAACAACAACAACAATGTCAAATAAACAACAACAACAACGTCCAATAAACAACAACAACGTCAACAACAACAACAACAACGTCAAATAAACAACAACAACGTCAAATAAACAACAACAGAAACAACAACAACAATGTCAAATAAACAACAACAACTATGTCAACAACAACAATAACAACATCAAATAAACAACAACAACAACAATGTCAACAACAACAACAACAACAACAACATCAAATAAACAACAACAACAACAACGTTAACAACAACGTCAAATAAACAACAACAACAACGTCAAATAAATAACAACAACAACGTCAAATAAACAACAAAAACAACGACAACAACAACGTCAAATAAAGAACAACAACAACAACAACAATAACGTCAAATAAACAACAACAACAACGTCAAATGAATAACAACAACAACAAGGTAAAATAAACAACAATAATAACAACAACGTCAAATAAGCAACAACAATAATAACAATAACAATTACAACAACAACAACAACAACAACGTCAAATAAACAACAACAACAACGTCAAATAAACAACAACAACAACAACAACGTCAAATAAAAAACAACAACGTCAAATAAAAAACAACAACAACAACAACAACATCAACAACAACAAAAACGTCAAATAAACATCAATAACAACGTCAATAACAACAACTACATCAAATAAACAACAAAAATAACAACAACGTCAAATAAATAACAACAATAATGTCAAATAAATAACAACAACAACAACAATGTCAAATAAACAACAACAACAACAACACCGTCAACAACAACAACAATGTCAAATAAACAATAACAACAACGTCCAATAAACAACAACAACAACAACAACGTCAACAACAACAATAACAACGTCAAATAAACAACAACAACGTCAAATAAACAACAACAGAAACAACAACAACAACGTCAAATAAACTACAACAACTATGTCAACAACAACAATAACAACATCAAATAAACAACAACAACAACAATGTCAACAACAACAACAAAGTCAAATAAACAACAACAACAACAACGTCAAATAAACAACAACAACAACAACGTTAACAACAACGTCAAATAAACAACAACAACAACAACAACGTCAAATAAATAACAACAACAACGTCAAATAAACAACAAAAACAACGACAACAACAACGTCAAATAAAGAACAACAACAACAACAACAACAATAACGTCAAATAAACAACAACAACAACGTCAAATGAATAACAACAACAACAAGGTCAAATAAACAACAATAATAACAACAACGTCAAATAAGCAACAACAATAACAACAATAAGAATTACAACAACAACAACATCAAATAAACAACAACAACAACGTCAAATAAACAACAACAACAACGTCAAATAAAAAACAACAACAACAACATCAACAACAACAAAAGCGTCAAATAAACAACAACAACAACAACGTCAATAAAAACAACTACGTCAAATAAACAACAACAACAACGTCAAATAAACAACAACAACAACGTCAAATAAACAACAACGTCAAATAAACAACAACAACAACAACGTCAACTAAACAACAACAACAACAACGTCAAATAAATAACAACAACAATGTCAAATAAACAACAACAACAACATCGTCAACAACAACAACAACAAAGTCAAATAAACAACAACAACAACGTCAAATAAACAACAACGTCAACAACAACAACAACGTCAAATAAACAACAACAACTATGTCAACAACAACAACAACATCAAATAAACAACAACAACAACAACGTCAACAACAATAACAACGTCAAATAAACAACAATAACAACAACAACAACATCAACGTCAACAACAACAACAACGTCAAATAAACAACAACAACAACAACAACAATAACAACGTCAAATAAACAACAACAACAACGTCAAATAAACAACAACAACAACGTCAAATAAACAACAACAACAACAACAACAACAACTTCAAATAACAACAACAACGTCAAATAAACAACAACATCAACGTCAAATAAACAACAACAACAATAACAATAATGTCAAATAAACAACAACAACAACAACAACGTCAAATAAATAACAACAACAACAATGTCAAATAAACAACAACAACAACAACAACACCGTCAACAACAACAACAATGTCAAATAAACAACGACAACAACATCCAATAAACAACAACAACAACAATGTCAACAACAACAACAACGTCAAATAAACAACAACAAAATCAAATAAACAACAACAGAAACAACAACAACAACGTCAAATAAACAACAACAACTATGTCAACAACAACAATAACAACATCAAATAAACAACAACAACAACAATGTCAACAACAACAACAAAGTCAAATAACAACAACAACAACAACAACAACGTCAAATAAACAACAACAACAACAACAACGTTAACAACAACGTCAAATAAACAACAACAACAACAACGTCAAATAAATAACAACAACAACGTCAAATAAACAACAAAAACAACGACAACAACAACGTCAAATAAAGAACAACAACAATAACAACAACAATAACGTCAAATAAACAACAACAACAACGTCAAATGAATAACAACAACAACAAGGTCAAATAAACAACAATAAAAACAACAACGTCAAATAAGCAACAACAATAACAATAATAACAATTACAACAATAACAACAACAACGTCAAATAAACAACAACAACAACGTCAAATAAACAACAACAACAACGTCAAATAAAAAACAACAACAACAACATCAACAAGAACAAAAGTGTCAAATAAACAACAACAACAACAACGTCAATAACAACAACTACGTCAAATAAACAACAACAACAACAACAACGTCAAATAAACAATAGCAACAACAACAACAACAACAATGTCAACAACAACCACATCAAATAAACACGAACAACAACAACAACAACAACAACGTCAAATAAAAAACAACAACAACAACAACATCAACAACAACAAAAACGTCAAATAAACATCAACAACAACGTCAATAACAACAACTACGTCAAATAAACAACAACAACAACAACAACGTCAAATAAACAACAACAACAACGTCAAATAAATAACAACAACAACAACAATGTCAAATAAACAACAACAACAACAACACCGTCAACAACAACAACAATGTCAAATAAACAACAACAACAACGTCCAATAAACAACAACAACGTCAACAACAACAACAACAACGTCAAATAAACAACAACAACGTCAAATAAACAACAACAGAAACAACAACAACAATGTCAAATAAACAACAACAACTATGTCAACAACAACAATAACAACATCAAATAAACAACAACAACAACAATGTCAACAACAACAACAACAACAACAACATCAAATAAACAACAACAACAACAACGTTAACAACAACGTCAAATAAACAACAACAACAACGTCAAATAAATAACAACAACAACGTCAAATAAACAACAAAAACAACGACAACAACAACGTCAAATAAAGAACAACAACAACAACAACAATAACGTCAAATAAACAACAACAACAACGTCAAATGAATAACAACAACAACAAGGTAAAATAAACAACAATAATAACAACAACGTCAAATAAGCAACAACAATAATAACAATAACAATTACAACAACAACAACAACAACAACAACGTCAAATAAACAACAACAACAACGTCAAATAAACAACAACAACAACAACAACAACGTCAAATAAAAAACAACAACGTCAAATAAAAAACAACAACAACAACAACAACATCAACAACAACAAAAACGTCAAATAAACATCAATAACAACGTCAATAACAACAACTACATCAAATAAACAACAAAAATAACAACAACGTCAAATAAATAACAACAATAATGTCAAATAAATAACAACAACAACAACAATGTCAAATAAACAACAACAACAACAACACCGTCAACAACAACAACAATGTCAAATAAACAATAACAACAACGTCCAATAAACAACAACAACAACAACGTCAACAACAACAATAACAACGTCAAATAAACAACAACAACGTCAAATAAACAACAACAGAAACAACAACAACAACGTCAAATAAACTACAACAACTATGTCAACAACAACAATAACAACATCAAATAAACAACAACAACAACAATGTCAACAACAACAACAAAGTCAAATAAACAACAACAACAACAACGTCAAATAAACAACAACAACAACAACGTTAACAACAACGTCAAATAAACAACAACAACAACAACAACAACGTCAAATAAATAACAACAACAACGTCAAATAAACAACAAAAATAACGACAACAACAACGTCAAATAAAGAACAACAACAACAACAACAACAATAACGTCAAATAAACAACAACAACAACGTCAAATGAATAACAACAACAACAAGGTCAAATAAACAACAATAATAACAACAACGTCAAATAAGCAACAACAATAACAACAATAACAATTACAACAACAACAACATCAAATAAACAACAACAACAACGTCAAATAAACAACAACAACAACGTCAAATAAAAAACAACAACAACAACATCAACAACAACAAAAGCGTCAAATAAACAACAACAACAACAACGTCAATAACAACAACTACGTCAAATAAACAACAACAACAACGTCAAATAAACAACAACAACAACAATGTCAACAACAACAACATCAAATAAACAACAACAACAACAACAACGTCAAATAAAAAACAACAACGTCAAATAAAAAACAACAACAACAACAACATCAACAACAACAAAAACGTCACATAAACATCAACAACAACGTCAATAACAACAACTACGTGAAATAAACAACAACAACAACAACGTCAAATAAACAACAACAACAACAACGTCAAATAAATAACAACAACAACAACAATGTCAAATAAACAACAACAACAACACCGTCAACAATAACAACAATGTCAAATAAATAACAACAACAACGTCCAATAAACAACAACAACAACAATGTCGACAACAACAACAACGTCAAATAAACAACAACAACAACTATGTCAACAACAACAATAACAACATCAAATAAACAACAACAACAACAATGTCAACAACAACAACAAAGTCAAATAAATAACAACAACAACAACAACGTTAAATAAACAATAACAACAACGTTAACAACAACGTCAAATAAACAACAACAACAACAACAACAACAACGTCAAATAAATAACAACAACAACGTCAAATAAACAACAAAAACAACGACAACAACAACGTTAAATAAGAACAACAACAACAACAACAATAACGTCAAATAAACAACAACAACGTCAAATGAATAACAACAACAACAAGGTCAAATAAACAACAATAATAACAACAACGTCAAATAAGCAACAACAATAACAACAATAACAATTACAACAACAACAACAACGTCAAATAAACAACAACAACAACGTCAAATAAACAACAACAACAACGTCAAATAAAAAACAACAACAACAACATCAACAACAACAAAAACGTCAAATAAACAACAACAACAACGTCAATAACAACAACTACGTCAAATAAACAACAACAACAACAACGTCAAATAAACAACAACAACAACAATGTCAACAACAACAACATCAAATAAACAACAACAACAACAACGTCAAATAAAAAACAACAACGTCAAATAAAAAAAACAACAACAACAATATCAACAACAATAAAAACGTCAAATAAACATCAACAACAACGTCAATAACAACAACTACGTCAAATAAACAACAACAACAACAACATCAAATAAACAACAACAACAACAACAACGTCAAATAAACAACAACAACAACAATGTCAATAACAACAACGTCAAATAAAAAACAACAAAAACGTCAAATAAACAACAACAACTAAAACAACATCAAATAAACAACAACAACAACAACAACAACAACAACGTCAAATAAACAACAACAACTAAAACAACATCAAATAAACAACAATAACAACAACGTCAAATAAACAACAACAACAACGTCAACAACAACAACAACAATGTCAAATAAACAACAACAACGTCAAATAAACAACAACAACAACAACGTCAAATTAACAACAACAACAACGTCAAATAAACAACAACAACAACAACAACAACGTCAAATAAACAACCACAACAACGTCAAATAAACAACAACAACAACACCAACAATAACAACAACAACATCAACGTCAAATAAACAACAAAAACAACAACAACAATGTAAACAACATTAACAACGTCAAATAAACAACAACAACAACAACGTCAAATAAACAACAACAACAACAACATCAACAACAACAACAATGTTGAATAAACAACAACAACAACAATAACAACAACAATAACGTCAAATAAACAACAACAACCACAACGTTAAATAAATAACAACAACAACAACAACAAATACAACAACAACAACAACGTCAAATAACAACAACAACGTCAAATAAACAACAACAACAACAACAACGTCAAATAAACAACAACGTCAAATAAACAACAACAACAACAACGTCAACTAAACAACAACAACAACAACAACGTCAAATAAATAACAACAACAATGTCAAATAAACAACAACAACAACATCGTCAACAACAACAACAACAAAGTCAAATAAACAACAACAACAACGTCAAATAAACAACAACGTCAACAACAACAACAACGTCAAATAAACAACAACAACTATGTCAACAACAACAACAACATCAAATAAACAACAACAACAACAACGTCAACAACAATAACAACGTCAAATAAACAACAATAACAACAACAACAACATCAACGTCAACAACAACAACAACGTCAAATAAACAACAACAACAACAACAACAATAACAATGTCAAATAAACAACAACAACAACGTCAAATAAACAACAACAACAACGTCAAATAAACAACAACAACAACAACAACAACAACAACTTCAAATAATAACAACAACGTCAAATAAACAACAACATCAACGTCAAATAAACAACAACAACAATAACAATAATGTCAAATAAACAACAACAACAACAACGTCAAATAAATAACAACAACAACAATGTCAAATAAACAACAACAACAACAACAACAACACCGTCAACAACAACAACAATGTCAAATAAACAACGACAACAACATCCAATAAACAACAACAACAACAATGTCAACAACAACAACAACGTCAAATAAACAACAACAACATCAAATAAACAACAACAGAAACAACAACAACAACGTCAAATAAACAACAACAACTATGTCAACAACAACAATAACAACATCAAATAAACAACAACAACAACAATGTCAACAACAACAACAAAGTCAAATAACAACAACAACAACAACAACAACAACGTCAAATAAACAACAACAACAACAACAACGTTAACAACAACGTCAAATAAACAACAACAACAACAACGTCAAATAAATAACAACAACAACGTCAAATAAACAACAAAAACAACGACAACAACAACGTCAAATAAAGAACAACAACAATAACAACAACAATAACGTCAAATAAACAACAACAACAACGTCAAATGAATAACAACAACAACAAGGTCAAATAAACAACAATAAAAACAACAACGTCAAATAAGCAACAACAATAACAATAATAACAATTACAACAATAACAACAACAACGTCAAATAAACAACAACAACAACGTCAAATAAACAACAACAACAACGTCAAATAAAAAACAACAACAACAACATCAACAACAACAAAAGTGTCAAATAAACAACAACAACAACAACGTCAATAACAACAACTACGTCAAATAAACAACAACAACAACAACAACGTCAAATAAACAATAGCAACAACAACAACAACAACAATGTCAACAACAACCACATCAAATAAACACGAACAACAACAACAACAACAACAACGTCAAATAAAAAACAACAACAACAACAACATCAACAACAACAAAAACGTCAAATAAACATCAACAACAACGTCAATAACAACAACTACGTCAAATAAACAACAACAACAACAACAACAACGTCAAATAAACAACAACAACAACGTCAAATAAATAACAACAACAACAACAATGTCAAATAAACAACAACAACAACAACACCGTCAACAACAACAACAATGTCAAATAAACAACAACAACAACGTCCAATAAACAACAACAACGTCAACAACAACAACAACAACGTCAAATAAACAACAACAACGTCAAATAAACAACAACAGAAACAACAACAACAATGTCAAATAAACAACAACAACTATGTCAACAACAACAATAACAACATCAAATAAACAACAACAACAACAATGTCAACAACAACAACAACAACAACAACAACATCAAATAAACAACAACAACAACAACGTTAACAACAACGTCAAATAAACAACAACAACAACGTCAAATAAATAACAACAACAACGTCAAATAAACAACAAAAACAACGACAACAACAACGTCAAATAAAGAACAACAACAACAACAACAATAACGTCAAATAAACAACAACAACAACGTCAAATGAATAACAACAACAACAAGGTAAAATAAACAACAATAATAACAACAACGTCAAATAAGCAACAACAATAATAACAATAACAATTACAACAACAACAACAACAACAACGAGAAAAAAAACAACAACAACAACGTCAAATAAACAACAACAACAACAACAACAACGTCAAATAAAAAACAACAACGTCAAATAAAAAACAACAACAACAACAACAACATCAACAACAACAAAAACGTCAAATAAACATCAATAACAACGTCAATAACAACAACTACATCAAATAAACAACAAAAATAACAACAACGTCAAATAAATAACAACAATAATGTCAAATAAATAACAACAACAACAACAATGTCAAATAAACAACAACAACAACAACACCGTCAACAACAACAACAATGTCAAATAAACAATAACAACAACGTCCAATAAACAACAACAACAACAACAACGTCAACAACAACAATAACAACGTCAAATAAACAACAACAACGTCAAATAAACAACAACAGAAACAACAACAACAACGTCAAATAAACTACAACAACTATGTCAACAACAACAATAACAACATCAAATAAACAACAACAACAACAATGTCAACAACAACAACAAAGTCAAATAAACAACAACAACAACAACGTCAAATAAACAACAACAACAACAACGTTAACAACAACGTCAAATAAACAACAACAACAACAACGTCAAATAAATAACAACAACAACGTCAAATAAACAACAAAAACAACGACAACAACAACGTCAAATAAAGAACAACAACAACAACAACAACAATAACGTCAAATAAACAACAACAACAACGTCAAATGAATAACAACAACAACAAGGTCAAATAAACAACAATAATAACAACAACGTCAAATAAGCAACAACAATAACAACAATAACAATTACAACAACAACAACATCAAATAAACAACAACAACAACGTCAAATAAACAACAACAACAACGTCAAATAAAAAACAACAACAACAACATCAACAACAACAAAAGCGTCAAATAAACAACAACAACAACAACGTCAATAACAACAACTACGTCAAATAAACAACAACAACAACGTCAAATAAACAACAACAACAACGTCAAATAAACAACAACGTCAAATAAACAACAACAACAACAACGTCAACTAAACAACAACAACAACAACAACGTCAAATAAATAACAACAACAATGTCAAATAAACAACAACAACATCGTCAACAACAACAACAACAAAGTCAAATAAACAACAACAACAACGTCAAATAAACAACAACGTCAACAACAACAACAACGTCAAATAAACAACAACAACTATGTCAACAACAACAACAACATCAAATAATCAACAACAACAACAACGTCAACAACAATAACAACGTCAAATAAACAACAATAACAACAACAACAACATCAACGTCAACAACAACAACAACGTCAAATAAACAACAACAACAACAACAACAATAACAACGTCAAATAAACAACAACAACAACGTCAAATAAACAACAACAACAACGTCAAATAAACAACAACAACAACAACAACAACAACTTCAAATAACAACAACAACGTCAAATAAACAACAACATCAACGTCAAATAAACAACAACAACAATAACAATAATGTCAAATAAACAACAACAACAACAACGTCAAATAAATAACAACAACAACAATGTCAAATAAACAACAACAACAACAACAACACCGTCAACAACAACAACAATGTCAAATAAACAACGACAACAACATCCAATAAACAACAACAACAACAATGTCAACAACAACAACAACGTCAAATAAACAACAACAACATCAAATAAACAACAACAGAAACAACAACAACAACGTCAAATAAACAACAACAACTATGTCAACAACAACAATAACAACATCAAATAAACAACAACAACAACAATGTCAACAACAACAACAAAGTCAAATAACAACAACAACAACAACAACAACAACAACGTCAAATAAACAACAACAACAACAACGTTAACAACAACGTCAAATAAACAACAACAACAACAACGTCAAATAAATAACAACAACAACGTCAAATAAACAACAAAAACAACGACAACAACAACGTCAAATAAAGAACAACAACAATAACAACAACAATAACGTCAAATAAACAACAACAACAACGTCAAATGAATAACAACAACAACAAGGTCAAATAAACAACAATAAAAACAACAACGTCAAATAAGCAACAACAATAACAATAATAACAATTACAACAATAACAACAACAACGTCAAATAAACAACAACAACAACGTCAAATAAACAACAACAACAACGTCAAATAAAAAACAACAACAACAACATCAACAACAACAAAAGTGTCAAATAAACAACAACAACAACAACGTCAATAACAACAACTACGTCAAATAAACAACAACAACAACAACAACGTCAAATAAACAATAGCAACAACAACAACAACAACAATGTCAACAACAACCACATCAAATAAACACGAACAACAACAACAACAACAACAACGTCAAATAAAAAACAACAACAACAACAACATCAACAACAACAAAAACGTCAAATAAACATCAACAACAACGTCAATAACAACAACTATGTCAAATAAACAACAACAACAACAACAACGTCAAATAAACAACAACAACAACGTCAAATAAATAACAACAACAACAACAATGTCAAATAAACAACAACAACAACAACACCGTCAACAACAACAACAATGTCAAATAAACAACAACAACAACGTCCAATAAACAACAACAACGTCAACAACAACAACAACAACGTCAAATAAACAACAACAACGTCAAATAAACAACAACAGAAACAACAACAACAATGTCAAATAAACAACAACAACTATGTCAACAACAACAATAACAACATCAAATAAACAACAACAACAACAATGTCAACAACAACAACAACAACAACAACATCAAATAAACAACAACAACAACAACGTTAACAACAACGTCAAATAAACAACAACAACAACGTCAAATAAATAACAACAACAACGTCAAATAAACAACAAAAACAACGACAACAACAACGTCAAATAAAGAACAACAACAACAACAACAACAATAACGTCAAATAAACAACAACAACAACGTCAAATGAATAACAACAACAACAAGGTAAAATAAACAACAATAATAACAACAACGTCAAATAAGCAACAACAATAATAACAATAACAATTACAACAACAACAACAACAACAACGTCAAATAAACAACAACAACAACGTCAAATAAACAACAACAACAACAACAACGTCAAATAAAAAACAACAACGTCAAATAAAAAACAACAACAACAACAACAACATCAACAACAACAAAAACGTCAAATAAACATCAATAACAACGTCAATAACAACAACTACATCAAATAAACAACAAAAATAACAACAACGTCAAATAAATAACAACAATAATGTCAAATAAATAACAACAACAACAACAATGTCAAATAAACAACAACAACAACAACACCGTCAACAACAACAACAATGTCAAATAAACAATAACAACAACGTCCAATAAACAACAACAACAACAACAACGTCAACAACAACAATAACAACGTCAAATAAACAACAACAACGTCAAATAAACAACAACAGAAACAACAACAACAACGTCAAATAAACTACAACAACTATGTCAACAACAACAATAACAACATCAAATAAACAACAACAACAACAATGTCAACAACAACAACAAAGTCAAATAAACAACAACAACAACAACGTCAAATAAACAACAACAACAACAACGTTAACAACAACGTCAAATAAACAACAACAACAACAACAACGTCAAATAAATAACAACAACAACGTCAAATAAACAACAAAAACAACGACAACAACAACGTCAAATAAAGAACAACAACAACAACAACAACAATAACGTCAAATAAACAACAACAACAACGTCAAATGAATAACAACAACAACAAGGTCAAATAAACAACAATAATAACAACAACGTCAAATAAGCAACAACAATAACAACAATAACAATTACAACAACAACAACATCAAATAAACAACAACAACAACGTCAAATAAACAACAACAACAACGTCAAATAAAAAACAACAACAACAACATCAACAACAACAAAAGCGTCAAATAAACAACAACAACAACAACGTCAATAACAACAACTACGTCAAATAAACAACAACAATAACGTCAAATAAACAACAACAACAACAATGTCAACAACAACAACATCAAATAAACAACAACAACAACAACAACGTCAAATAAAAAACAACAACGTCAAATAAAAAACAACAACAACAACAACATCAACAACAACAAAAACGTCACATAAACATCAACAACAACGTCAATAACAACAACTACGTGAAATAAACAACAACAACAACAACGTCAAATAAACAACAACAACAACAACGTCAAATAAATAACAACAACAACAACAATGTCAAATAAACAACAACAACAACACCGTCAACAATAACAACAATGTCAAATAAATAACAACAACAACGTCCAATAAACAACAACAACAACAATGTCGACAACAACAACAACGTCAAATAAACAACAACAACAACTATGTCAACAACAACAATAACAACATCAAATAAACAACAACAACAACAATGTCAACAACAACAACAAAGTCAAATAAATAACAACAACAACAACAACGTTAAATAAACAATAACAACAACGTTAACAACAACGTCAAATAAACAACAACAACAACAACAACAACAACGTCAAATAAATAACAACAACAACGTCAAATAAACAACAAAAACAACGACAACAACAACGTAAAATAAGAACAACAACAACAACAACAACAATAACATCAAATAAACAACAACAACGTCAAATGAATAACAACAACAACAAGTTTAAATAAACAACAATAATAACAACAACGTCAAATAAGCAACAACAATAACAACAATAACAATTACAACAACAACAACAACGTCAAATAAACAACAACAACAACGTCAAATAAACAACAACAACAACGTCAAATAAAAAACAACAACAACAACATCAACAACAACAAAAACGTCAAATAAACAACAACAACAACGTCAAATAAACAACAACAACAACAACAACGTCAAATAAACAACAACAACAACAATGTCAACAACAACAACATCAAATAAACAACAACAACAACAACGTCAAATAAAAAACAACAACGTCAAATAAAAAAAACAACAACAACAATATCAACAACAATAAAAACGTCAAATAAACATCAACAACAACGTCAATAACAACAACTACGTCAAATAAACAACAACAACAACAACATCAAATAAACAACAACAACAACAACAACGTCAAATAAACAACAACAACAACAATGTCAATAACAACAACGTCAAATAAAAAACAACAAAAACGTCAAATAAACAACAACAACAACAACGTCAAATAAACAACAACAACAACAACGTCAAATAAATAACAACAACAACAACAATGTCAAATAAACACCAACAACAACACCGTCAACAACAACAACAATGTCAAATAAATAACAACAACAACGTCCAATAAACAACAACAACAACAATGTCGACAACAACAACAACGTCAAATAAACAACAACAACAACTATGTCAACAACAACAATAACAACATCAAATAAACAACAACAACAACAATGTCAACAACAACAACAAAGTCAAATAAATAACAACAACAACAACAACAACGTTAAATAAACAATAACAACAACGTTAACAACAACGTCAAATAAACAACAACAATAACAACAACAACAACGTCAAATAAATAACAACAACAACGTCAAATAAACAACAAAAACAACGACAACAACAACGTAAAGTAAGAACAACAACAACAACAACAACAATAACGTCAAATAAACAACAACAACGTCAAATGAATAACAACAACAACAAGGTCAAATAAACAACAATAATAACAACAACGTCAAATAAGCAACAACAATAACAACAATAACAATTACAACAACAACAACAACGTCAAATAAACATCAACAACAACGTCAAATAAACAACAACAACAACGTCAAATAAAAAACAACAACAACAACATCAACAACAACAAAAACGTCAAATAAACAACAACAACAACAACGTCAATAACAACAACTACGTCAAATAAACAACAACAACAACAACGTCAAATAAACAACAGCAACAACAACAACAACAATGTCAACAACAACCACATCAAATAAACACGAACAACAACAACAACGTCAAATAAAAAACAACAACAACAACATCAACAACAACAAAAACGTCAAATAAACATCAACAACAACGTCAATAACAACAACTACGTCAAATAAACAACAACACTAACAACAACAACGTCAAATAAACAACAACAACAACAACGTCAAATAAATAACAACAACAACAACAATGTCAAATAAACAACAACAACAACACCGTCAACAACAACAACAATGTCAAATAAACAACAACAACAACGTCCAATAAACAACAACAACGTCAACAACAACAACAACAACAACGTCAAATAAACAACAACAACGTCAAATAAACAACAACAGAAACAACAACAACAATGTCAAATAAACAACAACAACTATGTCAACAACAACAATAACAACATCAAATAAACAACAACAACAACAATGTCAACAACAACACCAACAACAACATCAAATAAACAACAACAACAACGTTAACAACAACGTCAAATAAACAACAACAACAACGTCAAATAAATAACAACAACAACGTCAAATAAACAACAAAAACAACGACAACAACAACGTCAAATAAAGAACAACAACAACAACAACAATAACGTCAAATAAACAACAACAACAACGTCAAATGAATAACAACAACAACAAGGTAAAATAAACAACAATAATAACAACAACGTCAAATAAGCAACAACAATAATAACAATAACAATTACAACAACAACAACAACAACAACGTCAAATAAACAACAACAACAATGTCAAATAAACAACAACAACAACAACGTCAAATAAAAAACAACAACGTCAAATAAAAAACAACAACAACAACAACAACATCAACAACAACAAAAACGTCAAATAAACGTCAACAACAACGTCAATAACAACAACTACGTCAAATAAACAACAAAAACAACAACAACGTCAAATAAATAACAACAATAACGTCAAATAAATATAACAACAACAATGTCAAATAAACAACAACAACAACAACAACACCGTCAACAACAACAACAATGTCAAATAAACAACAACAACAACGTCCAATAAACAACAACAACAACAACAACGTCAACAACAACAATAACAACGTCAAATAAACAACAACAACGTCAAATAAACGACAACAGAAACAACAACAACAACGTCAAATAAACAACAACAACTATGTCAATAACAACAATAACAACATCAAATAAACAACAACAACAACAATGTCAACAACAACAACAAAGTCAAATAAACAACAACAACAACAACAACGTCAAATAAACAACAACAACTACAACGTTAACAACAACGTCAAATAAACAACAACAACAACAACGTCAAATAAATAACAACAACAACGTCAAATAAACAACAAAAACAACGACAACAACAACGTCAAATAAAGAAGAACAACAACAACAATAACGTCAAATAAACAACAACAACAACGTCAAATGAATAACAACAACAACAAGGTCAAATAAACAACAATAATAACAACAACGTCAAATAAGCAACAACAATAACAACAATAACAATTACAACAACAACAACGTCAAATAAACAACAACAACAACGTCAAATAAACAACAACAACAACAACGTCAAATAAAAAACAACAACAACAACATCAACAACACTAAAAGCGTCAAATAAACAACAACAACAACGTCAATAACAACAACTACGTCAAATAAACAACAACGACAACGTCAAATAAACAACAACAACAACAATGTCAACAACAACAACATCAAATAAACAACAACAACAACAACGTCAAATAAAAAACAACAACGTCAAATAAAAAACAACAACAACAACAACATCAACAACAACAAAAACGTCAAATAAACATCAACAACAACGTCAATAACAACAACTACGTCAAATAAACAACAACAACCACAACAACGTCAAATAAACAACAACAACAACAACAACAACGTCAAATAAATAACAACAACAACAACAATGTCAAATAAACAACAACAACAACAACACCGTCAACAACAACAACAATGTCAAATAAATAACAACAACAACGTCCAATAAACAACAACAACAACAATGTCAACAACAACAACAACAACAACGTCAAATAAACAACAACAACGTCAAATAAACAACAACAACTATGTCAACAACAACAATAACAACATCAAATAAACAACAACAACAACAATGTCAACAACAACAACAAAGTCAAATAAATAACAACAACAACAACAACAACGTTAAATAAACAATAACAACAACGTTAACAACAACGTCAAATAAACAACAACAACAACAACAACAACAACGTCAAATAAATAACAACAACAACGTCAAATAAACAACAAAAACAACGACAACAACAACGTAAAATAAGAACAACGACAACAACAACAACAATAACGTCAAATAAACAACAACAACGTCAAATGAATAACAACAACAACAAGGTCAAATAAACAACAATAATAACAACAACGTCAAATAAGCAACAACAATAACAACAATAACAATTACAACAACAACAACAACGTCAAATAAACAACAACAACAACGTCAAATAAACAACAACAACAACGTCAAATAAAAAACAACAACAACAACATCAACAACAACAAAAACGTCAAATAAACAACAACAACAACGTCAATAACAACAACTACGTCAAATAAACAACAACAACAACAACAACGTCAAATAAACAACAACAACAACAATGTCAACAACAACAACATCAAATAAACAACAACAACAACAACGTCAAATAAAAAACAACAACGTCAAATAAAAAAAACAATATCAACAACAATAAAAACGTCAAATAAACATCAACAACAACGTCAATAACAACAACTACGTCAAATAAACAACAACAACAACAACATCAAATAAACAACAACAACAACAACGTCAAATAAACAACAACAACAACAATGTCAATAACAACAACGTCAAATAAAAAACAACAAAAACGTCAAATAAACAACAACAACAACAACGTCAAATAAACAACAACAACAACAACAACGTCAAATAAATAACAACAACAACAACAATGTCAAATAAACACCAACAACAACACCGTCAACAACAACAACAATGTCAAATAAATAACAACAACAACGTCCAATAAACAACAACAACAACAATGTCGACAACAACAACAACGTCAAATAAACAACAACAACAACTATGTCAACAACAACAATAACAACATCAAATAAACAACAACAACAACAATGTCAACAACAACAACAAAGTCAAAAAAATAACAACAACAACAACAACAACGTTAAATAAACAATAACAACAACGTTAACAACAACGTCAAATAAACAACAACAACAACAACAACAACGTCAAATAAATAACAACAACAACGTCAAATAAACAACAAAAACAACGACAACAACAACGTAAAGTAAGAACAACAACAACAACAACAACAACAACAATAACGTCAAATAAACAACAACAACGTCAAATGAATAACAACAACAACAAGGTCAAATAAACAACAATAATAACAACAACGTCAAATAAGCAACAACAATAACAACAATAACAATTACAACAACAACAACAACGTCAAATAAACAGCAACAACAACGTCAAATAAACAACAACAACAACGTCAAAGAAAAAACAACAACAACAACATCAACAACAACAAAAACGTCAAATAAACAACAACAACAACAACGTCAATAACAACAACTACGTCAAATAAACAACAACAACAACAACGTCAAATAAACAACAGCAACAACAACAACAACAACAATGTCAACAACAACCACATCAAATAAACACGAACAACAACAACAACAACAACGTCAAATAAAAAACAACAACAACAACATCAACAACAACAAAAACGTCAAATAAACATCAACAACAACGTCAATAACAACAACTACGTCAAATAAACAACAACAACAACAACAACAACGTCAAATAAACAACAACAACAACGTCAAATAAATAACAACAACAACAACAATGTCAAATAAACAACAACAACAACAACACCGTCAACAACAACAACAATGTCAAATAAACAACAACAACAACGTCCAATAAACAACAACAACGTCAACAACAACAACAACAACGTCAAATAAACAACAACAACGTCAAATAAACAACAACAGAAACAACAACAACAATGTCAAATAAACAACAACAACTATGTCAACAACAACAATAACAACATCAAATAAACAACAACAACAACAATGTCAACAACAACAACAACAACAACATCAAATAAACAACAACAACAACGTTAACAACAACGTCAAATAAACAACAACAACAACGTCAAATAAATAACAACAACAACGTCAAATAAACAACAAAAACAACGACAACAACAACGTCAAATAAAGAACAACAACAACAACAACAATAACGTCAAATAAACAACAACAACAACGTCAAATGAATAACAACAACAACAACAAGGTAAAATAAACAACAATAATAACAACAACGTCAAATAAGCAACAACAATAATAACAATAACAATTACAACAACAACAACAACAACAACGTCAAATAAACAACAACAACAATGTCAAATAAACAACAACAACAACGTCAAATAAAAAACAACAACGTCAAATAAAAAACAACAACATCAACAACAACAAAAACGTCAAATAAACGTCAACAACAACGTCAATAACAACAACTACGTCAAATAAACAACAAAAACAACAACAACGTCAAATAAATAACAACAATAACGTCAAATAAATATAACAACAACAACAATGTCAAATAAACAACAACAACAACAACAACAACACCGTCAACAACAACAACAATGTCAAATAAACAACAACAACAACGTCCAATAAACAACAACAACAACAACAACGTCAACAACAACAATAACAACGTCAAATAAACAACAACAACGTCAAATAAACAACAACAGAAACAACAACAACAACGTCAAATAAACAACAACAACTATGTCAATAACAACAATAACAACCTCAAATAAACAACAACAACAACAATGTCAACAACAACAACAAAGTCAAATAAACAACAACAACAACAACAACGTCAAATAAACAACAACAACAACAACGTTAACAACAACGTCAAATAAACAACAACAACAACAACGTCAAATAAATAACAACAACAACGTCAAATAAACAACAAAAACAACGACAACAACAACGTCAAATAAAGAACAACAACAACAACAATAACGTCAAATAAACAACAACAACAACGTCAAATGAATAACAACAACAACAAGGTCAAATAAACAACAATAATAACAACAACGTCAAATAAGCAACAACAATAACAACAATAACAATTACAACAACAACAACGTCAAATAAACAACAACAACAACAACGTCAAATAAACAACAACAACAACAACGTCAAATAAAAAACAACAACAACAACATCAACAACAACAAAAGCGTCAAATAAACAACAACAACAACAACGTCAATAACAACAACTACGTCAAATAAACAACAACAACAACGTCAAATAAACAACAACAACAACAATGTCAACAACAACAACATCAAATAAACAACAACAACAACAACGTCAAATAAAAAACAACAACGTCAAATAAAAAACAACAACAACAACAACATCAACAACAACAAAAACGTCAAATAAACATATACAACAACGTCAATAACAACAACTACGTCAAATAAACAACAACAACAACAACAACGTCAAATAAACAACAACAACAACAACAACAACAACAACGTCAAATAAATAACAACAACAACAACAATGTCAAATAAACAACAACAACAACAACAACAACACCGTCAACAACAACAACAATGTCAAATAAATAACAACAACAACGTCCAATAAACAACAACAACAACAATGTCAACAACAACAACAACAACGTCAAATAAACAACAACAACGTCAAATAAACAACAACAACAATAACAACATCAAATAAACAACAACAACAACAATGTCAACAACAACAACAAAGTCAAATAAATAACAACAACAACAACAACGTTAAATAAACAACAACAACAACGTTAACAACAACGTCAAATAAACAACAACATTAACAACAACAACGTCAAATAAATAACAACAACAACGTCAAATAAACAACAAAAACAACGACAACAACAACGTCAAATAAACAACAACAACAACAATGTTGACAACAACGTCAAATAAACAACAACAACAACAACGTCAAATAAATAACAACAACAACGTCAAATAAACAACAAAAACAACGACAACAACAACGTCAAATAAAGAACAACAACAATAACAACAACAATAACGTCAAATAAACAACAACAACAACGTCAAATGAATAACAACAACAACAAGGTCAAATAAACAACAATAATAACAACAACGTCAAATAAGCAACAACAATAACAATAATCACAATTACAACAATAACAACAACAACAACGTCAAATAACCAACAACAACAACGTCAAATAAACAACAACAACAACGTCAAATAAAAAACAACAACAACAACATCAACAACAACAAAAGTGTCAAATAAACAACAACAACAACAACGTCAATAACAACAACTACGTCAAATAAACAACAACAACAACAACAACGTCAAATAAACAACAGCAACAACAACAACCACATCAAATAAACACGAACAACAACAACAACAACGTCAAATAAAAAACAACAACAACAACATCAACAACAACAAAAACATCAAATAAACATCAACAACAACGTCAATAACAACAACTACGTCAAATAAACAACAACAACAACAACAACGTCAAATAAACAACAACAACAACAACAACGTCAAATAAATAACAACAACAACAACAATGTCAAATAAACAACAACAACAACAACACCGTCAACAACAACAACAATGTCAAATAAACAACAACAACAACGTCCAATAAACAATAACAACGTCAACAACAACAACAACAACGTCAAATAAACAACAACAACGTCAAATAAACAACAACAAAAACAACAACAACAATGTCAAATAAACAACAACAAACTATGTCATCAACAACAATAACAACATCAAATAAACAACAACAACAACAATGTCAACAACAACAACAACAACATCAAATAAACAACAACAACAACGTTAACAACAACGTCAAATAAACAACAACAACAACGTCAAATAAATAACAACAACAACGTCAAATAAATAACAAAAAGAACGACAACAACAAAGTCAAATAAAGAACAACAACAACAACAACAATAACGTCAAATAAACAACAACAACAACGTCAAATGAATAACAACAACAACAATGTAAAATAAACAACAATTATAACAACAACGTCAAATAAGCAACAACAATAATAACAATAACAATTACAACAACAACAACAACAACAACGTCAAATAAACAACAACAACAACGTCAAATAAACAACAACAACAACAACAACGTCAAATAAAAAACAACAACATCAAATAAAAAACAACAACAACAACAACAACATCAACAACAACAAAAACGTCAAATAAACATCAACAACATCGTCAATAACAACAACTACGTCAAATAAACAACAAAAACAACAACAACGTCAAATAAATAACAACAATAACGTCAAATAAATAACAACAACAACAACAATGTCAAATAAACAACAACAACAACAATAACACCGTCAACAACAACAACAATGTCAAATAAACAACAACAATAACAACGTCCAATAAACAACAACAAGAACAACAACGTCAACAACAACAATAACAACGTCAAATAAACAACAACAACGTAAAATAAACAACAACAGAAACAACAACCACAACGTCAAATAAACAACAACAACTATGTCAACAACAACAATAACAACATCAAATAAACAACAACAACAACAATGTCAACAACAACAACAAAGTCAAATAAACAACAACAACAACAACGTCAAATAAACAACAACAACAACAACAACAACGTTAACAACAACGTCAAATAAACAACAACAACAACAACGTCAAATAAATAACAACAACAACGTCAAATAAACAACAAAAACAACGACAACAACAACGTCAAATAAAGAACAACAACAACAACAACAATAACGTCAAATAAACAACAACAACAATGTCAAATGAATAACAACAACAACAAGGTCAAATAAAAAACAATAATAACAACAACGTCAAATAAGCAACAACAATAACAACAATAACAATTACAACAACAACAACGTCAAATAAACAACAACAACAACGTCAAATAAACAACAACAACAACAACGTCAAATAAAAAACAACAACAACAACATCAACAACAACAAAAGCGTCAAATAAAAAACAACAACAACGTTAATAACAACAACTACGTCAAATAAACAACAACAACAACGTCAAATAAACAATAACAACAACAACAACAACAAAGTCAAATAACAACAACAACAACAACAACAACAACGTCAAATAAACAACAACAACAACAACAACGTTAACAACAACGTCAAATAAACAACAACAACAACAACGTCAAATAAATAACAACAACAACGTCAAATAAACAACAAAAACAACGACAACAACAACGTCAAATAAAGAACAACAACAATAACAACAACAATAACGTCAAATAAACAACAACAACAACGTCAAATGAATAACAACAACAACAAGGTCAAATAAACAACAATAAAAACAACAACGTCAAATAAGCAACAACAATAACAATAATAACAATTACAACAATAACAACAACAACGTCAAATAAACAACAACAACAACGTCAAATAAACAACAACAACAACGTCAAATAAAAAACAACAACAACAACATCAACAACAACAAAAGTGTCAAATAAACAACAACAACAACAACGTCAATAACAACAACTACGTCAAATAAACAACAACAACAACAACAACAACAACGTCAAATAAACAATAGCAACAACAACAACAACAACAACAATGTCAACAACAACCACATCAAATAAACACGAACAACAACAACAACAACAACAACGTCAAATAAAAAACAACAACAACAACAACATCAACAACAACAAAAACGTCAAATAAACATCAACAACAACGTCAATAACAACAACTACGTCAAATAAACAACAACAACAACAACAACGTCAAATAAACAACAACAACAACGTCAAATAAATAACAACAACAACAACAATGTCAAATAAACAACAACAACAACAACACCGTCAACAACAACAACAATGTCAAATAAACAACAACAACAACGTCCAATAAACAACAACAACGTCAACAACAACAACAACAACGTCAAATAAACAACAACAACGTCAAATAAACAACAACAGAAACAACAACAACAATGTCAAATAAACAACAACAACTATGTCAACAACAACAATAACAACATCAAATAAACAACAACAACAACAATGTCAACAACAACAACAACAACAACAACATCAAATAAACAACAACAACAACAACGTTAACAACAACGTCAAATAAACAACAACAACAACGTCAAATAAATAACAACAACAACGTCAAATAAACAACAAAAACAACGACAACAACAACGTCAAATAAAGAACAACAACAACAACAACAATAACGTCAAATAAACAACAACAACAACGTCAAATGAATAACAACAACAACAAGGTAAAATAAACAACAATAATAACAACAACGTCAAATAAGCAACAACAATAATAACAATAACAATTACAACAACAACAACAACAACAACGTCAAATAAACAACAACAACAACGTCAAATAAACAACAACAACAACAACAACAACGTCAAATAAAAAACAACAACGTCAAATAAAAAACAACAACAACAACAACATCAACAACAACAAAAACGTCAAATAAACATCAATAACAACGTCAATAACAACAACTACATCAAATAAACAACAAAAATAACAACAACGTCAAATAAATAACAACAATAATGTCAAATAAATAACAACAACAACAACAATGTCAAATAAACAACAACAACAACAACACCGTCAACAACAACAACAATGTCAAATAAACAATAACAACAACGTCCAATAAACAACAACAACAACAACGTCAACAACAACAATAACAACGTCAAATAAACAACAACAACGTCAAATAAACAACAACAGAAACAACAACAACAACGTCAAATAAACTACAACAACTATGTCAACAACAACAATAACAACATCAAATAAACAACAACAACAACAATGTCAACAACAACAACAAAGTCAAATAAACAACAACAACAACAACGTCAAATAAACAACAACAACAACAACGTTAACAACAACGTCAAATAAACAACAACAACAACAACAACGTCAAATAAATAACAACAACAACGTCAAATAAACAACAAAAACAACGACAACAACAACGTCAAATAAAGAACAACAACAACAACAACAATAACGTCAAATAAACAACAACAACAACGTCAAATGAATAACAACAACAACAAGGTCAAATAAACAACAATAATAACAACAACGTCAAATAAGCAACAACAATAACAACAATAACAATTACAACAACAACAACATCAAATAAACAACAACAACAACGTCAAATAAATAACAACAACAACGTCAAATAAAAAACAACAACAACAACATCAACAACAACAAAAGCGTCAAATAAACAACAACAACAACAACAACGTCAATAACAACAACTACGTCAAATAAACAACAACAACAACGTCAAATAAACAACAACAACAACAATGTCAACAACAACAACATCAAATAAACAACAACAACAACAACGTCAAATAAAAAACAACAACGTCAAATAAAAAACAACAACAACAACAACATCAACAACAACAAAAACGTCACATAAACATCAACAACAACGTCAATAACAACAACTACGTGAAATAAACAACAACAACAACAACGTCAAATAAACAACAACAACAACAACGTCAAATAAATAACAACAACAACAACAATGTCAAATAAACAACAACAACAACACCGTCAACAATAACAACAATGTCAAATAAATAACAACAACAACGTCCAATAAACAACAACAACAACAATGTCGACAACAACAACAACGTCAAATAAACAACAACAACAACTATGTCAACAACAACAATAACAACATCAAATAAACAACAACAACAACAATGTCAACAACAACAACAAAGTCAAATAAATAACAACAACAACAACAACGTTAAATAAACAATAACAACAACGTTAACAACAACGTCAAATAAACAACAACAACAACAACAACAACGTCAAATAAATAACAACAACAACGTCAAATAAACAACAAAAACAACGACAACAACAACGTAAAATAAGAACAACAACAACAACAACAATAACGTCAAATAAACAACAACAACGTCAAATGAATAACAACAACAACAAGGTCAAATAAACAACAATAATAACAACAACGTCAAATAAGCAACAACAATAACAACAATAACAATTACAACAACAACAACAACGTCAAATAAACAACAACAACAACGTCAAATAAACAACAACAACAACGTCAAATAAAAAACAACAACAACAACATCAACAACAACAAAAACGTCAAATAAACAACAACAACAACGTCAATAACAACAACTACGTCAAATAAACAACAACAACAACAACAACGTCAAATAAACAACAACAACAACAATGTCAACAACAACAACATCAAATAAACAACAACAACAACAACGTCAAATAAAAAACAACAACGTCAAATAAAAAAAACAACAACAACAATATCAACAACAATAAAAACGTCAAATAAACATCAACAACAACGTCAATAACAACAACTACGTCAAATAAACAACAACAACAACAACATCAAATAAACAACAACAACAACAACAACGTCAAATAAACAACAACAACAACAATGTCAATAACAACAACGTCAAATAAAAAACAACAAAAACGTCAAATAAACAACAACAACTAAAACAACATCAAATAAACAACAACAACAACAACAACAACAACGTCAAATAAACAACAACAACTAAAACAACATCAAATAAACAACAATAACAACAACGTCAAATAAACAACAACAACAACGTCAACAACAACAACAACAATGTCAAATAAACAACAACAACGTCAAATAAACAACAACAACAACAACGTCAAATTAACAACAACAACAACGTCAAATAAACAACAACAACAACAACAACAACGTCAAATAAACAACCACAACAACGTCAAATAAACAACAACAACAACACCAACAATAACAACAACAACATCAACGTCAAATAAACAACAAAAACAACAACAACAATGTAAACAACATTAACAACGTCAAATAAACAACAACAACAACAACGTCAAATAAACAACAACAACAACAACATCAACAACAACAACAATGTTGAATAAACAACAACAACAACAATAACAACAACAATAACGTCAAATAAACAACAACAACCACAACGTTAAATAAATAACAACAACAACAACAACAAATACAACAACAACAACAACGTCAAATAACAACAACAACGTCAAATAAACAACAACAACAACAACAACAACGTCAAATAAACAACAACGTCAAATAAACAACAACAACAACAACATCAACTAAACAACAACAACAACAACGTCAAATAAATAACAACAACAATGTCAAATAAACAACAACAACAACATCGTCAACAACAACAACAACAATGTCAAATAACAACAACAACAACAATGTCCAATAAACAACAAAAACAACAACAACAACGTCAACAACAACAACAACAAAGTCAAATAAACAACAACAACAACGTCAAATGAATAACAACAACAACAAGGTCAAATAAACAACAATAATAACAACAACGTCAAATAAGCAACAACAATAACAACAATAACAATTACAACAACAACAACGTCAAATAAACAACAACAACAACGTCAAATAAACAACAACAACAACAACGTCAAATAAAAAACAACAACAACAACATCAACAACACTAAAAGCGTCAAATAAACAACAACAACAACGTCAATAACAACAACTACGTCAAATAAACAACAACAACAACGTCAAATAAACAACAACAACAACAATGTCAACAACAACAACATCAAATAAACAACAACAACAACAACGTCAAATAAAAAACAACAACGTCAAATAAAAAACAACAACAACAACAACATCAACAACAACAAAAACGTCAAATAAACATCAACAACAACGTCAATAACAACAACTACGTCAAATAAACAACAACAACCACAACAACGTCAAATAAACAACAACAACAACAACAACGTCAAATAAATAACAACAACAACAACAATGTCAAATAAACAACAACAACAACAACACCGTCAACAACAACAACAATGTCAAATAAATAACAACAACAACGTCCAATAAACAACAACAACAACAATGTCAACAACAACAACAACAACAACGTCAAATAAACAACAACAACGTCAAATAAACAACAACAACTATGTCAACAACAACAATAACAACATCAAATAAACAACAACAACAACAATGTCAACAACAACAACAAAGTCAAATAAATAACAACAACAACAACAACAACGTTAAATAAACAATAACAACAACGTTAACAACAACGTCAAATAAACAACAACAACAACAACAACAACAACGTCAAATAAATAACAACAACAACGTCAAATAAACAACAAAAACAACGACAACAACAACGTAAAATAAGAACAACGACAACAACAACAACAATAACGTCAAATAAACAACAACAACGTCAAATGAATAACAACAACAACAAGGTCAAATAAACAACAATAATAACAACAACGTCAAATAAGCAACAACAATAACAACAATAACAATTACAACAACAACAACAACGTCAAATAAACAACAACAACAACGTCAAATAAACAACAACAACAACGTCAAATAAAAAACAACAACAACAACATCAACAACAACAAAAACGTCAAATAAACAACAACAACAACGTCAATAACAACAACTACGTCAAATAAACAACAACAACAACAACAACAACGTCAAATAAACAACAACAACAACAATGTCAACAACAACAACATCAAATAAACAACAACAACAACAACGTCAAATAAAAAACAACAACGTCAAATAAAAAAAACAATATCAACAACAATAAAAACGTCAAATAAACATCAACAACAACGTCAATAACAACAACTACGTCAAATAAACAACAACAACAACAACAACATCAAATAAACAACAACAACAACAACGTCAAATAAACAACAACAACAACAATGTCAATAACAACAACGTCAAATAAAAAACAACAAAAACGTCAAATAAACAACAACAACAACAACGTCAAATAAACAACAACAACAACAACAACGTCAAATAAATAACAACAACAACAACAATGTCAAATAAACACCAACAACAACACCGTCAACAACAACAACAATGTCAAATAAATAACAACAACAACGTCCAATAAACAACAACAACAACAATGTCGACAACAACAACAACGTCAAATAAACAACAACAACAACTATGTCAACAACAACAATAACAACATCAAATAAACAACAACAACAACAACAATGTCAACAACAACAACAAAGTCAAATAAATAACAACAACAACAACAACAACGTTAAATAAACAATAACAACAACGTTAACAACAACGTCAAATAAACAACAACAACAACAACAACAACAACGTCAAATAAATAACAACAACAACGTCAAATAAACAACAAAAACAACGACAACAACAACGTAAAGTAAGAACAACAACAACAACAACAACAACAACAATAACGTCAAATAAACAACAACAACGTCAAATGAATAACAACAACAACAAGGTCAAATAAACAACAATAATAACAACAACGTCAAATAAGCAACAACAATAACAACAATAACAATTACAACAACAACAACAACGTCAAATAAACAGCAACAACAACGTCAAATAAACAACAACAACAACGTCAAAGAAAAAACAACAACAACAACATCAACAACAACAAAAACGTCAAATAAACAACAACAACAACAACGTCAATAACAACAACTACGTCAAATAAACAACAACAACAACAACAACGTCAAATAAACAACAGCAACAACAACAACAACAACAATGTCAACAACAACCACATCAAATAAACACGAACAACAACAACAACAACGTCAAATAAAAAACAACAACAACAACATCAACAACAACAAAAACGTCAAATAAACATCAACAACAACGTCAATAACAACAACTACGTCAAATAAACAACAACAACAACAACAACAACGTCAAATAAACAACAACAACAACGTCAAATAAATAACAACAACAACAACAATGTCAAATAAACAACAACAACAACAACACCGTCAACAACAACAACAATGTCAAATAAACAACAACAACAACGTCCAATAAACAACAACAACGTCAACAACAACAACAACAACGTCAAATAAACAACAACAACGTCAAATAAACAACAACAACAATGTCAAATAAACAACAACAACTATGTCAACAACAACAATAACAACATCAAATAAACAACAACAACAACAATGTCAACAACAACAACAACAACAACATCAAATAAACAACAACAACAACGTTAACAACAACGTCAAATAAACAACAACAACAACGTCAAATAAATAACAACAACAACGTCAAATAAACAACAAAAACAACGACAACAACAACGTCAAATAAAGAACAACAACAACAACAACAATAACGTCAAATAAACAACAACAACAACGTCAAATGAATAACAACAACAACAAGGTAAAATAAACAACAATAATAACAACAACGTCAAATAAGCAACAACAATAATAACAATAACAATTACAACAACAACAACAACAACAACGTCAAATAAACAACAACAACAACATCAAATAAACAACAACAACAACGTCAAATAAAAAACAACAACGTCAAATAAAAAACAACAACATCAACAACAACAAAAACGTCAAATAAACGTCAACAACAACGTCAATAACAACAACTACGTCAAATAAACAACAAAAACAACAACAACGTCAAATAAATAACAACAATAACGTCAAATAAATATAACAACAACAACAATGTCAAATAAACAACAACAACAACAACAACACCGTCAACAACAACAACAATGTCAAATAAACAACAACAACAACGTCCAATAAACAACAACAACAACAACAACGTCAACAACAACAATAACAACGTCAAATAAACAACAACAACGTCAAATAAACAACAACAGAAACAACAACAACAACGTCAAATAAACAACAACAACTATGTCAATAACAACAATAACAACCTCAAATAAACAACAACAACAACAATGTCAACAACAACAACAAAGTCAAATAAACAACAACAACAACAACAACGTCAAATAAACAACAACAACAACAACGTTAACAACAACGTCAAATAAACAACAACAACAACAACGTCAAATAAATAACAACAACAACGTCAAATAAACAACAAAAACAACGACAACAACAACGTCAAATAAAGAACAACAACAACAACAATAACGTCAAATAAACAACAACAACAACGTCAAATGAATAACAACAACAACAAGGTCAAATAAACAACAATAATAACAACAACGTCAAATAAGCAACAACAATAACAACAATAACAATTACAACAACAACAACGTCAAATAAACAACAACAACAACGTCAAATAAACAACAACAACAACAACGTCAAATAAAAAACAACAACAACAACATCAACAACAACAAAAGCGTCAAATAAACAACAACAACAACGTCAATAACAACAACTACGTCAAATAAACAACAACAACAACGTCAAATAAACAACAACAACAACAATGTCAACAACAACAACATCAAATAAACAACAACAACAACAACGTCAAATAAAAAACAACAACGTCAAATAAAAAACAACAACAACAACAACATCAACAACAACAAAAACGTCAAATAAACATATACAACAACGTCAATAACAACAACTACGTCAAATAAACAACAACAACAACAACAACGTCAAATAAACAACAACAACAACAACAACGTCAAATAAACAACAACAACAACAACAACAACAACGTCAAATAAATAACAACAACAACAACAATGTCAAATAAACAACAACAACAACAACAACACCGTCAACAACAACAACAATGTCAAATAAATAACAACAACAACGTCCAATAAACAACAACTACAACAATGTCAACAACAACAACAACAACAACGTCAAATAAACAACAACAACGTCAAATAAACAACAACAACAATAACAACATCAAATAAACAACAACAACAACAATGTCAACAACAACAACAAAGTCAAATAAATAACAACAACAACAACAACGTTAAATAAACAACAACAACAACGTTAACAACAACGTCAAATAAACAACAACATTAACAACAACAACGTCAAATAAATAACAACAACAACGTCAAATAAACAACAAAAACAACGACAACAACAACGTCAAATAAACAACAACAACAACAATGTTGACAACAACGTCAAATAAACAACAACAACAACAACGTCAAATAAATAACAACAACAACGTCAAATAAACAACAAAAACAACGACAACAACAACGTCAAATAAAGAACAACAACAATAACAACAACAATAACGTCAAATAAACAACAACAACAACGTCAAATGAATAACAACAACAACAAGGTCAAATAAACAACAATAATAACAACAACGTCAAATAAGCAACAACAATAACAATAATAACAATTACAACAATAACAACAACAACAACGTCAAATAACCAACAACAACAACGTCAAATAAACAACAACAACAACGTCAAATAAAAAACAACAACAACAACATCAACAACAACAAAAGTGTCAAATAAACAACAACAACAACAACAACGTCAATAACAACAACTACGTCAAATAAACAACAACAACAACAACGTCAAATAAACAACAACAACAACAACAACCACATCAAATAAACACGAACAACAACAACAACAACGTCAAATAAAAAACAACAACAACAACATCAACAACAACAAAAACATCAAATAAACATCAACAACAACGTCAATAACAACAACTACGTCAAATAAACAACAACAACAACAACAACGTCAAATAAACAACAACAACAACAACAACGTCAAATAAATAACAACAACAACAACAATGTCAAATAAACAACAACAACAACAACACCGTCAACAACAACAACAATGTCAAATAAACAACAACAACAACGTCCAATAAACAATAACAACGTCAACAACAACAACAACAACGTCAAATAAACAACAACAACGTCAAATAAACAACAACAAAAACAACAACAACAATGTCAAATAAACAACAACAACTATGTCATCAACAACAATAACAACATCAAATAAACAACAACAACAACAATGTCAACAACAACAACAACAACATCAAATAAACAACAACAACAACGTTAACAACAACGTCAAATAAACAACAACAACAACGTCAAATAAATCACAACAACAACGTCAAATAAATAACAAAAAGAACGACAACAACAAAGTCAAATAAAGAACAACAACAACAACAACAATAACGTCAAATAAACAACAACAACAACGTCAAATGAATAACAACAACAACAATGTAAAATAAACAACAATAATAACAACAACGTCAAATAAGCAACAACAATAATAACAATAACAATTACAACAACAACAACAACAACAACGTCAAATAAACAACAACAACAACATCAAATAAACAACAACAACAACAACAACGTCAAATAAAAAACAACAACATCAAATAAAAAAGAACAACAACAACAACAACATCAACAACAACAAAAACGTCAAATAAACATCAACAACATCGTCAATAACAACAACTACGTCAAATAAACAACAAAAACAACAACAACGTCAAATAAATAACAACAATAACGTCAAATAAATAACAACAACAACAACAATGTCAAATAAACAACAACAACAACAATAACACCGTCAACAACAACAACAATGTCAAATAAACAACAACAATAACAACGTCCAATAAACAACAACAAGAACAACAACGTCAACAACAACAATAACAACGTCAAATAAACAACAACAACGTAAAATAAACAACAACAGAAACAACAACCACAACGTCAAATAAACAACAACAACTATGTCAACAACAACAATAACAACATCAAATAAACAACAACAACAACAATGTCAACAACAACAACAAAGTCAAATAAACAACAACAACAACGTCAAATAAACAACAACAACAACAACAACAACGTTAACAACAACGTCAAATAAACAACAACAACAACAACGTCAAATAAATAACAACAACAACGTCAAATAAACAACAAAAACAACGACAACAACAACGTCAAATAAAGAACAACAACAACAACAACAATAACGTCAAATAAACAACAACAACAATGTCAAATGAATAACAACAACAACAAGGTCAAATAAAAAACAATAATAACAACAACGTCAAATAAGCAACAACAATAACAACAATAACAATTACAACAACAACAACGTCAAATAAACAACAACAACAACGTCAAATAAACAACAACAACAACAACGTCAAATAAAAAACAACAACAACAACATCAACAACAACAAAAGCGTCAAATAAACAACAACAACAACGTTAATAACAACAACTACGTCAAATAAACAACAACAACAACGTCAAATATACAACAACAACAACAATGTCAACAACAACAACATCAAATAAACAACAACAACAACGTCAAATAAAAAACAACAACGTCAAATAAAAAACAAGAACAACAACAACATCAACAACAACAAAAACGTCAAATAAACATCAACAACAACGTCAATAACAACAACTACGTCAAATAAACAACAACAACAACAACAACGTCAAATAAACAACAACAACAACAACGTCAAATAAATAATAACAACAACAACAATGTCAAATAAACAACAACAACAACAACACCGTCAACAACAACAACAATGTCAAATAAATAACAACAACAACGTCCAATAAACAACAACAACAACAATGTCAACAACAACAACAACAACGTCAAATAAACAACAACAACGTCAAATAAACAACAACAACAATGTCAAATAACAACAACAACAACGTCCAATAAACAACAAAAACAACAACAACAACGTCAACAACAACAACAACAACAAAGTCAAATAAACAACAACAACAACGTCAAATAAACAACAACGTCAACAACAACAACAACGTCAAATAAACAACAACAACTATGTCAACAACAACAACAACATCAAATAAACAACAACAACAACAACGTCAACAACAATAACAACGTCAAATCAACAACAATAACAACAACAACAACAACATCAACGTCAACAACAACAACAACAACGTCAAATAAACAACAACAACCACAACAACAACAATGTCAAATAAACAACAACAACAACGTCAAATAAACAACAACAACAACGTCAAATAAACAACAACAACAACAACAACAAATACAACAACAACTTCAAATAACAACAACAACGTCAAATAAACAACAACAACAACGTCAAATAAACAACAACAACAATAACAATAATGTCAAATAAACAACAACAACAACAACAACGTCAAATAAATAATAACAACAACAACAATGTCAAATAAACAACAACAACAACAACAACACCGTCAACAACAACAACAATGTCAAATAAACAACGACAACAACATCCAATAAACAACAACAACAACAATGTCAACAACAACAACAACAACGTCAAATAAACAACAACAACATCAAATAAACAACAACAGAAACAACAACAACAACAACAACGTCAAATAAACAACAACAACTATGTCAACAACAACAATAACAACATCAAATAAACAACAACAACAACAACAATGTCAACAACAACAATAAAGTCAAATAAACAACAACAACAACAACAACAACAACGTCAAATAAACAACAACAACAACAACGTTAACAACAACGTCAAATAAACAACAACAACAACAACAACAACGTCAAATAAATAACAACAACAACGTCAAATAAACAACAAAAACAACGACAACAACAACGTCAAATAAAGAACAACAACAATAACAACAACAATAACGTCAAGTAAACAACAACAACAACGTCAAATGAATAACAACAACAACAAGGTCAAATAAACAACAATAATAACAACAACGTCAAATAAGCAACAACAATAACAATAATAACAATTACAACAATAACAACAACAACAACGTCAAATAAACAGCAACAACAACGTCAAATAAACAACAACAACAACGTCAAATAAAAAACAACAACAACAACATCAACAACAACAAAAGTGTCAAATAAACAACAACAACAACAACGTCAATAACAACAACTACGTCAAATAAACAACAACAACAACAACAACAACGTCAAATAAACAACAGCAACAACAACAACAACAATGTCAACAACAACCACATGAAATAAACACGAACAACAACAACAACAACGTCAAATAAAAAACAACAACAACAACATCAACAACAACAAAAACGTTAAATAAACATCAACAACAACGTCAATAACAACAACTACGTCAAATAAACAACAACAACAACAACGTCAAATAAACAACAACAACAACAACGTCAAATAAATAACAACAACAACAACAATGTCAAATAAACAACAACAACAACAACAACACCGTCAACAACAACAACAATGTCAAATAAACAACAACAACAACGTCCAATAAACAACAACAACGTCAACAACAACAACAACAACGTCAAATAAACAACAACAACGTCAAATAAACAACAACAACGTCAAATAAACAACAACAGAAACAACAACAACAATGTCAAATAAACAACAACAACTATGTCAACAACAACAATAACAACATCAAATAAACAACAACAACAACAATGTCAACAACAACAACAACAACATCAAATAAACAACAACAACAACGTTAACAACAACGTCAAATAAACAACCACAACAACGTCAAATAAATAACAACAACAACGTCAAATAAACAACAAAAACAACGACAACAACAACGTCAAATAAAGAACAACAACAACAACAATAATAACGTCAAATAAACAACAACAACAACGTCAAATGAATAACAACAACAACAAGGTAAAATAAACAACAATAATAACAACAACGTCAAATAAGCAACAACAATAATAACAATAACAATTACAACAACAACAACAACAACAACGTCAAATAAACAACAACAACAACGTCAAATAAACAACAACAACTACAACTGCAAATAAAAAACAACAACGTCAAATAAAAAACAACAACAACAACAACATCAACAACAACAAAAACGTCAAATAAACGTCAACAACAACGTCAATAACAACAACTACGTCAAATAAACAACAAAAACAACAACAACGTCAAATAAATAACAACAATAACGTCAAATAAATATAACAACAACAACAATGTCAAATAAACAACAACAACAACAACAACACCGTCAACAACAACAACAATGTCAAATAAACAACAACAACAACGTCCAATAAACAACAACAACAACAACAACGTCAACAACAACAATAACAACAGCAAATAAACAACAACAACGTCAAATAAACAACAACAGAAACAACAACAACAACGTCAAATAAACAACAACAACTATGTCAACAACAACAATAACAACATCAAATAAACAACAACAACAACAATGTCACCAACAACAACAAAGTCAAATAAACAACAAT
Organism: Vicia faba; assembly: GCA_948472305.1. Lineage (NCBI taxonomy): Eukaryota > Viridiplantae > Streptophyta > Magnoliopsida > Fabales > Fabaceae > Vicia > Vicia faba. The sequence continues at coordinate 1,385,719,967 of OX451735.1, read as the reverse complement.
AACAACAACAACAACGTCAAATAAACAACAACAACAACAACAACGTTAACAACAACGTCAAATAAACAACAACAACAACAACAACAACAACGTCAAATAAATAACAACAACAACGTCAAATAAACAACAAAAACAACGACAACAACAACGTCAAATAAAGAACAACAACAACAACAACAACAATAACGTCAAATAAACAACAACAACAACGTCAAATGAATAACAACGACAACAAGGTCAAATAAACAACAATAATAACAACAACGTCAAATAAGCAACAACAATAACAACAATAACAATTACAACAACAACAACGTCAAATAAACAACAACAACAACGTCAAATAAACAACAACAACAACAACGTCAAATAAAAAACAACAACAACAACATCAACAACAACAAAAGCGTCAAATAAACAACAACAACAACGTCAATAACAACAACTACGTCAAATAAACAACAACAACAACGTCAAATAAACAACAACAACAACAATGTCAACAACAACAACATCAAATAAACAACAACAACAACAACAACAACGTCAAATAAAAAACAACAACGTCAAATAAAAAACAACAACAACAACAACATCAACAACAACAAAAACGTCAAATAAACATCAACAACAACGTCAATAACAACAACTACGTCAAATAAACAACAACAACAACAACAACGTCAAATAAACAACAACAACAACAACAACGTCAAATAAATAACAACAACAACAACAATGTCAAATAAACAACAACAACAACAACACCGTCAACAACAACAACAATGTCAAATAAATAACAACAACAACGTCCAATAAACAACAACAACAACAATGTCAACAACAACAACAACAACAACGTCAAATAAACAACAACAACGTCAAATAAACAACAACAACTATGTCAACAACAACAATAACAACATCAAATAAACAACAACAACAACAATGTCAACAACAACAACAAAGTCAAATAAATAACAACAACAACAACGTTAAATAAACAACAACAACAACGTTAACAACAACGTCAAATAAACAACAACATTAACAACAACAACGTCAAATAAATAACAACAACAACGTCAAATAAACAACAAAAACAACGACAACAACAACGTCAAATAAACAACAACAACAGCAACGTTAACAACAACGTCAAATAAACAACAACAACAACAACAACGTCAAATAAATAACAACAACAACGTCAAATAAACAACAAAAACAACGACAACAACAACGTCAAATAAAGAACAACAACAATAACAACAACAATAACGTCAAATAAACAACAACAACAACGTCAAATGAATAACAACAACAACAACGTCAAATAAACAACAATAATAACAACAACGTCAAATAAGCAACAACAATAACAATAATAACAATTACAACAATAACAACAACAACAACGTCAAATAAACAACAACAACAACGTCAAATAAACAACAACAACAACGTCAAATAAAAAACAACAACAACAACATCAACAACAACAAAAGTGTCAAATAAACAACAACAACAACAACGTCAATAACAACAACTACGTCAAATAAACAACAACAACAACAACGTCAAATAAACAACAGCAACAACAACAACCACATCAAATAAACACGAACAACAACAACAACAACGTCAAATAAAAAACAACAACAACAACATCAACAACAACAAAAACATCAAATAAACATCAACAACAACGTCAATAACAACAACTACGTCAAATAAACAACAACAACAACAACAACAACGTCAAATAAACAACAACAACAACAACGTCAAATAAATAACAACAACAACAACAATGTCAAATAAACAACAACAACAACAACAACACCGTCAACAACAACAACAATGTCAAATAAACAACAACAACAACGTCCAATAAACAACAACAACAACAATGTCAACAACAACAACAACAACGTCAAATAAACAACAACAACGTCAAATAAACAACAACAACAATAACAACATCAAATAAACAACAACAACAACAATGTCAACAACAACAACAAAGTCAAATAAATAACAACAACAACAACAACGTTAAATAAACAACAACAACAACGTTAACAACAACGTCAAATAAACAACAACATTAACAACAACAACGTCAAATAAATAACAACAACAACGTCAAATAAACAACAAAAACAACGACAACAACAACGTCAAATAAACAACAACAACAACAATGTTGACAACAACGTCAAATAAACAACAACAACAACAACGTCAAATAAATAACAACAACAACGTCAAATAAACAACAAAAACAACGACAACAACAACGTCAAATAAAGAACAACAACAATAACAACAACAATAACGTCAAATAAACAACAACAACAACGTCAAATGAATAACAACAACAACAAGGTCAAATAAACAACAATAATAACAACAACGTCAAATAAGCAACAACAATAACAATAATAACAATTACAACAATAACAACAACAACAACGTCAAATAACCAACAACAACAACGTCAAATAAACAACAACAACAACGTCAAATAAAAAACAACAACAACAACATCAACAACAACAAAAGTGTCAAATAAACAACAACAACAACAACAACGTCAATAACAACAACTACGTCAAATAAACAACAACAACAACAACGTCAAATAAACAACAGCAACAACAACAACCACATCAAATAAACACGAACAACAACAACAACAACGTCAAATAAAAAACAACAACAACAACATCAACAACAACAAAAACATCAAATAAACATCAACAACAACGTCAATAACAACAACTACGTCAAATAAACAACAACAACAACAACAACGTCAAATAAACAACAACAACAACAACAACGTCAAATAAATAACAACAACAACAACAATGTCAAATAAACAACAACAACAACAACACCGTCAACAACAACAACAATGTCAAATAAACAACAACAACAACGTCCAATAAACAATAACAACGTCAACAACAACAACAACAACAACGTCAAATAAACAACAACAACGTCAAATAAACAACAACAAAAACAACAACAACAATGTCAAATAAACAACAACAACTATGTCATCAACAACAATAACAACATCAAATAAACAACAACAACAACAATGTCAACAACAACAACAACAACATCAAATAAACAACAACAACAACGTTAACAACAACGTCAAATAAACAACAACAACAACAACGTCAAATAAATAACAACAACAACGTCAAATAAATAACAAAAAGAACGACAACAACAAAGTCAAATAAAGAACAACAACAACAACAACAATAACGTCAAATAAACAACAACAACAACGTCAAATGAATAACAACAACAACAATGTAAAATAAACAACAATAATAACAACAACGTCAAATAAGCAACAACAATAATAACAATAACAATTACAACAACAACGTCAAATAAACAACAACAACAACGTCAAATAAACAACAACAACAACAACAACGTCAAATAAAAAACAACAACATCAAATAAAAAAGAACAACAACAACAACAACATCAACAACAACAAAAACGTCAAATAAACATCAACAACATCGTCAATAACAACAACTACGTCAAATAAACAACAAAAACAACAACAACGTCAAATAAATAACAACAATAACGTCAAATAAATAACAACAACAACAACAATGTCAAATAAACAACAACAACAACAATAACACCGTCAACAACAACAACAATGTCAAATAAACAACAACAATAACAACGTCCAATAAACAACAACAAGAACAACAACGTCAACAACAACAATAACAACGTCAAATAAACAACAACAACGTAAAATAAACAACAACAGAAACAACAACCACAACGTCAAATAAACAACAACAACTATGTCAACAACAACAATAACAACATCAAATAAACAACAACAACAACAATGTCAACAACAACAACAAAGTCAAATAAACAACAACAACAACAACGTCAAATAAACAACAACAACAACAACAACAACGTTAACAACAACGTCAAATAAACAACAACAACAACAACGTCAAATAAATAACAACAACAACGTCAAATAAACAACAAAAACAACGACAACAACAACGTCAAATAAAGAACAACAACAACAACAACAATAACGTCAAATAAACAACAACAACAATGTCAAATGAATAACAACAACAACAAGGTCAAATAAAAAACAATAATAACAACAACGTTAAATAAGCAACAACAATAACAACAATAACAATTACAACAACAACAACGTCAAATAAACAACAACAACAACGTCAAATAAACAACAACAACAACAACGTCAAATAAAAAACAACAACAACAACATCAACAACAACAAAAGCGTCAAATAAACAACAACAACAACGTTAATAACAACAACTACGTCAAATAAACAACAACAACAACGTCAAATATACAACAACAACAACAATGTCAACAACAACAACATCAAATAAACAACAACAACAACGTCAAATAAAAAACAACAACGTCAAATAAAAAACAAGAACAACAACAACATCAACAACAACAAAAACGTCAAATAAACATCAACAACAACGTCAATAACAACAACTACGTCAAATAAACAACAACAACAACAACAACGTCAAATAAACAACAACAACAACAACGTCAAATAAATAATAACAACAACAACAATGTCAAATAAACAACAACAACAACAACACCGTCAACAACAACAACAATGTCAAATAAATAACAACAACAACGTCCAATAAACAACAACAACAACAATGTCAACAACAACAACAACAACGTCAAATAAACAACAACAACGTCAAATAAACAACAACAACAATGTCAAATAACAACAACAACAACGTCCAATAAACAACAAAAACAACAACAACAACGTCAACAACAACAACAACAACAAAGTCAAATAAACAACAACAACAACGTCAAATAAACAACAACGTCAACAACAACAACAACGTCAAATAAACAACAACAACTATGTCAACAACAACAACAACATCAAATAAACAACAACAACAACAACGTCAACAACAATAACAACGTCAAATCAACAACAATAACAACAACAACAACAACATCAACGTCAACAACAACAACAACAACGTCAAATAAACAACAACAACCACAACAACAACAATGTCAAATAAACAACAACAACAACGTCAAATAAACAACAACAACAACGTCAAATAAACAACAACAACAACAACAACAAATACAACAACAACTTCAAATAACAACAACAACGTCAAATAAACAACAACAACAACGTCAAATAAACAACAACAACAATAACAATAATGTCAAATAAACAACAACAACAATAACAACGTCAAATAAATAATAACAACAACAACAATGTCAAATAAACAACAACAACAACAACAACACCGTCAACAACAACAACAATGTCAAATAAACAACGACAACAACATCCAATAAACAACAACAACAACAATGTCAACAACAACAACAACAACGTCAAATAAACAACAACAACATCAAATAAACAACAACAGAAACAACAACAACAACAACAACGTCAAATAAACAACAACAACTATGTCAACAACAACAATAACAACATCAAATAAACAACAACAACAACAACAATGTCAACAACAACAACAAAGTCAAATAAACAACAACAACAACAACAACAACAACGTCAAATAAACAACAACAACAACAACGTTAACAACAACGTCAAATAAACAACAACAACAACAACAACAACGTCAAATAAATAACAACAACAACGTCAAATAAACAACAAAAACAACGACAACAACAACGTCAAATAAAGAACAACAACAATAACAACAACAATAACGTCAAGTAAACAACAACAACAACGTCAAATGAATAACAACAACAACAAGGTCAAATAAACAACAATAATAACAACAACGTCAAATAAGCAACAACAATAACAATAATAACAATTACAACAATAACAACAACAACAACGTCAAATAAACAGCAACAACAACGTCAAATAAACAACAACAACAACGTCAAATAAAAAACAACAACAACAACATCAACAACAACAAAAGTGTCAAATAAACAACAACAACAACAACGTCAATAACAACAACTACGTCAAATAAACAACAACAACAACAACAACAACGTCAAATAAACAACAGCAACAACAACAACAACAATGTCAACAACAACCACATGAAATAAACACGAACAACAACAACAACAACGTCAAATAAAAAACAACAACAACAACATCAACAACAACAAAAACGTTAAATAAACATCAACAACAACGTCAATAACAACAACTACGTCAAATAAACAACAACAACAACGTCAAATAAACAACAACAACAACAACGTCAAATAAATAACAACAACAACAACAATGTCAAATAAACAACAACAACAACAACACCGTCAACAACAACAACAATGTCAAATAAACAACAACAACAACGTCCAATAAACAACAACAACGTCAACAACAACAACAACAACAACGTCAAATAAACAACAACAACGTCAAATAAACAACAACAACGTCAAATAAACAACAACAGAAACAACAACAACAATGTCAAATAAACAACAACAACTATGTCAACAACAACAATAACAACATCAAATAAACAACAACAACAACAATGTCAACAACAACAACAACAACATCAAATAAACAACAACAACAACGTTAACAACAACGTCAAATAAACAACCACAACAACGTCAAATAAATAACAACAACAACGTCAAATAAACAACAAAAACAACGACAACAACAACGTCAAATAAAGAACAACAACAACAACAATAATAACGTCAAATAAACAACAACAACAACGTCAAATGAATAACAACAACAACAAGGTAAAATAAACAACAATAATAACAACAACGTCAAATAAGCAACAACAATAATAACAATAACAATTACAACAACAACAACAACAACAACGTCAAATAAACAACAACAACAACGTCAAATAAACAACAACAACTACAACTGCAAATAAAAAACAACAACGTCAAATAAAAAACAACAACAACAACAACATCAACAACAACAAAAACGTCAAATAAACGTCAACAACAACGTCAATAACAACAACTACGTCAAATAAAAAAAAAAAACAACAACAACGTCAAATAAATAACAACAATAACGTCAAATAAATATAACAACAACAACAATGTCAAATAAACAACAACAACAACAACAACACCGTCAACAACAACAACAATGTCAAATAAACAACAACAACAACGTCCAATAAACAACAACAACAACAACAACGTCAACAACAACAATAACAACGTCAAATAAACAACAACAACGTCAAATAAACAACAACAGAAACAACAACAACAACGTCAAATAAACAACAACAACTATGTCAACAACAACAATAACAACATCAAATAAACAACAACAACAACAATGTCACCAACAACAACAAAGTCAAATAAACAACAATAACAACAACAACAACGTCAAATAAACAACAACAACAACAACAACGTTAACAACAACGTCAAATAAACAACAACAACAACAACAACAACAACGTCAAATAAATAACAACAACAACGTCAAATAAACAACAAAAACAACGACAACAACAACGTCAAATAAAGAACAACAACAACAACAACAACAATAACGTCAAATAAACAACAACAACAACGTCAAATGAATAACAACGACAACAAGGTCAAATAAACAACAATAATAACAACAACGTCAAATAAGCAACAACAATAACAACAATAACAATTACAACAACAACAACGTCAAATAAACAACAACAACAACGTCAAATAAACAACAACAACAACAACGTCAAATAAAAAACAACAACAACAACATCAACAACAACAAAAGCGTCAAATAAACAACAACAACAACGTCAATAACAACAACTACGTCAAATAAACAACAACAACAACGTCAAATAAACAACAACAACAACAATGTCAACAACAACAACATCAAATAAACAACAACAACAACAACAACGTCAAATAAAAAACAACAACGTCAAATAAAAAACAACAACAACAACAACATCAACAACAACAAAAACGTCAAATAAACATCAACAACAACGTCAATAACAACAACTACGTCAAATAAACAACAACAACAACAACAACGTCAAATAAACAACAACAACAACAACAACGTCAAATAAATAACAACAACAACAACAATGTCAAATAAACAACAACAACAACAACACCGTCAACAACAACAACAATGTCAAATAAATAACAACAACAACGTCCAATAAACAACAACAACAACAATGTCAACAACAACAACAACAACAACGTCAAATAAACAACAACAACGTCAAATAAACAACAACAACTATGTCAACAACAACAATAACAACATCAAATAAACAACAACAACAACAATGTCAACAACAACAACAAAGTCAAATAAATAACAACAACAACAACGTTAAATAAACAACAACAACAACGTTAACAACAACGTCAAATAAACAACAACATTAACAACAACAACGTCAAATAAATAACAACAACAACGTCAAATAAACAACAAAAACAACGACAACAACAACGTCAAATAAACAACAACAACAGCAACGTTAACAACAACGTCAAATAAACAACAACAACAACAACAACGTCAAATAAATAACAACAACAACGTCAAATAAACAACAAAAACAACGACAACAACAACGTCAAATAAAGAACAACAACAATAACAACAACAATAACGTCAAATAAACAACAACAACAACGTCAAATGAATAACAACAACAACAACGTCAAATAAACAACAATAATAACAACAACGTCAAATAAGCAACAACAATAACAATAATAACAATTACAACAATAACAACAACAACAACGTCAAATAAACAACAACAACAACGTCAAATAAACAACAACAACAACGTCAAATAAAAAACAACAACAACAACATCAACAACAACAAAAGTGTCAAATAAACAACAACAACAACAACGTCAATAAGAACAACTACGTCAAATAAACAACAACAACAACAACGTCAAATAAACAACAGCAACAACAACAACCACATCAAATAAACACGAACAACAACAACAACAACGTCAAATAAAAAACAACAACAACAACATCAACAACAACAAAAACATCAAATAAACATCAACAACAACGTCAATAACAACAACTACGTCAAATAAACAACAACAACAACAACAACAACGTCAAATAAACAACAACAACAACAACGTCAAATAAATAACAACAACAACAACAACAATGTCAAATAAACAACAACAACAACAACACCGTCAACAACAACAACAATGTCAAATAAACAACAACAACAACGTCCAATAAACAACAACAACGTCAACAACAACAACAACAACGTCAAATAAACAACAACAACGTCAAATAAACAACAACAAAAACAACAACAACAATGTCAAATAAACAACAACAATTATGTCATCAACAACAATAACAACATCAAATAAACAACAACAACAACAATGTCAACAACAACAACAACAACATCAAATAAACAACAACAACAACGTTAACAACAACGTCAAATAAACAACAACAACAACATCAAATAAATAACAACAACAACGTCAAATAAACAACAAAAAGAACGACAACAACAACGTCAAATAAAGAACAACAACAACAACAACAATAACGTCAAATAAACAACAACAACAACGTCAAATGAATAACAACAACAACAAGGTAAAATAAACAACAATAATAACAACAACGTCAAATAAGCAACAACAATAATAACAATAACAATTACAACAACAACAACAACAACAACGTCAAATAAACAACAACAACAACGTCAAATAAACAACAACAACAACAACAACAACAACGTCAAATAAAAAACAACAACGTCAAATAAAAAACAACAACAACAACAACATCAACAACAACAAAAACGTCAAATAAACATCAACAACAACGTCAATAACAACAACTACGTCAAATAAACAACAAAAACAACAACAACGTCAAATAAATAACAACAATAACGTCAAATAAATAACAACAACAACAACAATGTCAAATAAACAACAACAACAACAACAACAACACCGTCAACAACAACAACAATGTCAAATAAACAACAATAATAACAACGTCCAATAAACAACAACAACAACAACAACGTCAACAACAACAATAACAACATCAAATAAACAACAACAACGTCAAATAAACAACAACAGAAACAACAACCACAACGTCAAATAAACAACAACAACTATGTCAACAACAACAATAACAACATCAAATAAACAACAACAACAAGAATGTCAACAACAACAACAAAGTCAAATAAACAACAACAACAACAACAACGTCAAATAAACAACAACAACAACAACAACGTTAACAACAACGTCAAATAAACAACAACAACAACAACAACAACGTCAAATAAATAACAACAACAACGTCAAATAAACAACAAAAACAACGACAACAACAACGTCAAATAAAGAACAACAACAACAACAACAATAACGTCAAATAAACAACAACAACAATGTCAAATGAATAACAACAACAAGGTCAAATAAAAAACAATAATAACAACAACGTCAAATAAGCAACAACAATAACAACAATAACAATTACAACAACAACAACGTCAAATAAACAACAACAACAACGTCAAATAAACAACAACAACAACAACGTCAAATAAAAAACAACAACAACAACATCAACAACAACAAAAGCGTCAAATAAACAACAACAACAACGTTAATAACAACAACTACGTCAAATAAACAACAACAACAACGTCAAATAAACAACAACAACAACAATGTCAACAACAACAACATCAAATAAACAACAACAACAACAACAACAACGTCAAATAAAAAACAACAACGTCAAATAAAAAACAACAACAACAACAACATCAACAACAACAAAAACGTCAAATAAACATCAACAACAACGTCAATAACAACAACTACGTCAAATAAACGACAACAACAACAACGTCAAATAAACAACAACAACAACAACGTCAAATAAATAATAACAACAACAACAATGTCAAATAAACAACAACAACAACAACACCGTCAACAACAACAACAATGTCAAATAAATAACAACAACAACGTCCAATAAACAACAACAACAATGTCAACAACAACAACAACAACGTCAAATAAACAACAACAACGTCAAATAAACAACAACAACTATGTCAACAACAACAATAACAACATCAAATAAACAACAACAACCACAATGTCAACAACAACAACAAAGTCAAATAAATAACAACAACAACAACAACAACGTTAAATAAACAACAACAACAACGTTAACAACAACGTCAAATAAACAACAACAACAACAACGTCAAATAAATAACAACAACAACGTCAAATAAACAACAAAAACAACGACAACAACAACGTCAAATAAGAACAACAACAACAACAACAATAACATCAAATAAACAACAACAACAACAACGTCAAATGAATAACAACAACAACAACATCAACAACAACAAAAACGTCAAATAAACAACAACAACAACGTCAAATAAAAAACAACAACAACAATAACAACGTCAAATAAACAACAACAACAACAATGTCAACAACAACAACGTCAAATAAAAAACAACAACGTCAAATAAAAAAAACAACAACAACAACATCAACAACAACAAAAACGTCAAATAAACATCAACAACAACGTCAATAACAACAACTACGTCAAATAAACAACAACAACAACAACATCAAATAAACAACAACAACAACGTCAAATAAACAACAACAACAATGTCAATAACAACAACGTCAAATAAAAAACAACAAAAACGTCAAATAAACAACAACAACTAAAACAACATCAAATAAACAACAACAACAACAACAACAACGTCAAATAAACAACAACAACTAAAACAACATCAAATAAACAACAATAACAACAACGTCAAATAAACAACAACAACAACGTCAACAACAACAACAACAATGTCAAATAAACAACAACAACAACGTCAAATAAACAACAACAACAACGTCAAATAAAAAACAACAACAACAACATCAACAACAACAAAAACGTCAAATAAACAACAACAACAACGTCAATAACAACAACTACGTCAAATAAACAACAACAACAACAACAACAACAACAACAACGTCAAATAAACAACAACAACAACAATGTCAACAACAACAACATCAAATAAACAACAACAACAACAACAACGTCAAATAAAAAACAACAACGTCAAATAAAAAAAACAACAACAACAACATCAACAACAACAAAAACGTCAAATAAACATCAACAACAACGTCAATAACAACAACTACGTCAAATAAACAACAACAACAACAACATCAAATAAACAACAACAACAACAACGTCAAATAAACAACAACAACAATGTCAATAACAACAACGTCAAATAAAAAACAACAAAAACGTCAAATAAACAACAACAACTAAAACAACATCAAATAAACAACAACAACAACAACAACAACAACGTCAAATAAACAACAACAACTAAAACAACATCAAATAAACAACAATAACAACAACAACAACAACGTCAACAACAACAACAACAATGTCAAATAAACAACAACAACAACGTCTAATAAACAACAACAACAACAACGTCAAATTAACAACAACAACAACGTCAAATAAACAACAACAACAACAACAACAACAACAACGTCAAATAAACAACCACAACAACGTCAAATAAACAACCAAAACAACACCAACAATAACAACAACAACATCAACGTCAAATAAACAACAAAAACAACAACAACAATGTCAACAACATTAACAACGTTAAATAAACAACAACAACAACAACGTCAAATAAACAACAACAACAACAACAACATCAACAACAACAACAATGTTAAATAAACAACAACAACAACAATAACAACAACAATAACGTCAAATAAACAACAACAACCACAACGTTAAATAAATAACAACAACAACAACAACAAATACAACAACAACAACAACAACAACAACAAATAACAACAACAACGTCAAATAAACAACAACAACAACAACGTCAAATAAACAACAACAACAACAACGTCAAATAAACAACAACAACAACAACGTCAAATAACTAACAACAACAACAATGTCAAATAAACAACAACAACAACACCGTCAACAACGACAACAATGTCAAATAACAACAACAACAACAACGTCCAATAAACAACAACAATAACAACAACGTCAACAACAACAACAAAGTCAAATAAACAACAACAACAACGTCAAATAAACAACAACGTCAACAAAAACGTCAAATAAACTACAGCAACTATGTCAACAACAACAACATCAAATAAACAACAACAACAACAACGTCAACAACAATAACAACGTCAAATAAACAACAATAACAACAACAACAACAACAACATCAAATAAACAACAAAAACAACAACAACAATGTCAACAAAATTAACAATGTCAAATAAACAACAACAACAACAACAACGTCAACAACAACAACAACGTCAAATAAACAACAACAACAACAACAATAACAACGTCAAATAAACAACAACAACAACGTCGAATAAACAACAACAACAACGTCAAATAAACAACAACAACAACAACAAATACAACAACAACAACAACTTCAAATAACAACAACAACGTCAAATAAACAACAACAACAACAACGTCCAATAAACAACAACAACAACAATGTCAACAACAACAACCACAAAGTCAAATTAACAACATAAACAACGTCAAATAAACAACAACGTCAACAACAACAACAACAATGTCAAATAAACAACAACAACTATGTCAACAACAACAACAACATCAAATAAACAACAACAACAACAACGTCAACAATAATAACAACGTCAAATAAACAACAATAACAACAACAACAACAACAACAACAACACCGTCAAATAAACAACAACAACAACAACGTCAAATAAACAACAACAACAACAACAACAACAACGTCAAATAAACAACAACAACAACAACGTCAAATAAATAACAACAACAACAACAATGTCAAATAAACAACAACAACAACAACACCGTCAACAACAACAACAATGTCAAATAAACAACAACAACAACGTCCAATAAACAACAACAACGTCAACAACAACAACAACAACGTCAAATAAACAACAACAACGTCAAATAAACAACAACAACGTCAAATAAACAACAACAGAAACAACAACAACAATGTCAAATAAACAACAACAACTATGTCAACAACAACAATAACAACATCAAATAAACAACAACAACAACAATGTCAACAACAACAACAACAACAACATCAAATAAACAACAACAACAACGTTAACAACAACGTCAAATAAACAACAACAACAACGTCAAATAAATAACAACAACAACGTCAAATAAACAACAAAAACAACGACAACAACAACGTCAAATAAAGAACAACAACAACAACAACAATAACGTCAAATAAACAACAACAACAACGTCAAATGAATAACAACAACAACAAGGTAAAATAAACAACAATAATAACAACAACGTCAAATAAGCAACAACAATAATAACAATAACAATTACAACAACAACAACAACAACAACAACGTCAAATAAACAACAACAACAACGTCAAATAAACAACAACAACAACAACAACGTCAAATAAAAAACAACAACGTCAAATAAAAAACAACAACAACAACAACAACATCAACAACAACAAAAACGTCAAATAAACGTCAACAACAACGTCAATAACAACAACTACGTCAAATAAACAACAAAAACAACAACAACGTCAAATAAATAACAACAATAACGTCAAATAAATATAACAACAACAACAATGTCAAATAAACAACAACAACAACAACACCGTCAACAACAACAACAATGTCAAATAAACAACAACAACAACGTCCAATAAACAACAACAACAACAACAACAACGTCAACAACAACAATAACCACGTCAAATAAACAACAACAACGTCAAATAAACAACAACAGAAACAACAACAACAACGTCAAATAAACAACAACAACTATGTCAACAACAACAATAACAACATCAAATAAACAACAACAACAACAACAATGTCAACAACAACAACAAAGTCAAATAAACAACAATAACAACAACAACAACGTCAAATAAACAACAACAACAACGTTAACAACAACGTCAAATAAACAACAACAACAACAACAACAACAACGTCAAATAAAGAACAACAACAACAACAACAACAATAACGTCAAATAAACAACAACAACAACGTCAAATGAATAACAACAACAACAAGGTCAAATAAACAACAATAATAACAACAACGTCAAATAAGCAACAACAATAACAACAACAACAACAACAACAACGTCAAATAAACAACAACAACTAAAACAACATCAAATAAACAACAATAACAACAACAACAACAACGTCAACAACAACAACAACAATGTCAAATAAACAACAACAACAACGTCTAATAAACAACAACAACAACAACGTCAAATTAACAACAACAACAACGTCAAATAAACAACAACAACAACAACAACAACAACAACAACGTCAAATAAACAACCACAACAACGTCAAATAAACAACAAAAACAACACCAACAATAACAACAACAACATCAACGTCAAATAAACAACAAAAACAACAACAACAATGTCAACAACATTAACAACGTCAAATAAACAACAACAACAACAACGTCAAATAAACAACAACAACAACAACAACATCAACAACAACAACAATGTTAAATAAACAACAACAACAACAATAACAACAACAATAACGTCAAATAAACAACAACAAACACAATGTTAAATAAATAACAACAACAACAACAACAACAAATACAACAACAACAACAACAACAACAAATAACAACAACAACGTCAAATAAACAACAACAACAACAACGTCAAATAAACAACAACGTCAAATAAACAACAACAACAACAACGTCAAATAAACAACAACAACAACAACGTCAAATAACTAACAACAACAACAATGTCAAATAAACAACAACAACAACACCGTCAACAACGACAACAATGTCAAATAACAACAACAACAACAACGTCCAATAAACAACAACAATAACAACAACGTCAACAACAACAACAAAGTCAAATAAACAACAACAACAACGTCAAATAAACAACAACGTCAACAACAACGTCAAATAAACAACAACAACTATGTCAACAACAACAACATCAAATAAACAACAACAACAACAACGTCAACAACAATAACAACGTCAAATAAACAACAATAACAACAACAACAACAACATCAAATAAACAACAAAAACAACAACAACAATGTCAACAAAATTAACAATGTCAAATAAACAACAACAACAACAACGTCAACAACAACAACAACGTCAAATAAACAACAACAACAACAACAACAATAACAACGTCAAATAAACAACAACAACAACGTCGAATAAACAACAACAACAACGTCAAATAAACAACAACAACAACAACAAATACAACAACAACAACAACTTCAAATAACAACAACAACGTCAAATAAACAACAACAACAACGTCCAATAAACAACAACAACAACAACGTCAACAACAACAACCACAAAGTCAAATAAACAACATAAACAACGTCAAATAAACAACAACGTCAACAACAACAACAACAATGTCAAATAAACAACAACAACTATGTCAACAACAACAACAACATCAAATAAACAACAACAACAACAACGTCAACAATAATAACAACGTCAAATAAACAACAATAACAACAACAACAACAACATCAAATAAACAACAAAAACAACAACAACAATGTCAACAACAACAACAACGTCAAATAAACAACAACAACAACAACAATAACAACGTCAAAAAAACAACAACATTAACGTCAAATAAATAACAACAACAACGTCAAATAAACAACAACAACAACAACAACAACAAATACAACAACAACAACAACTTCAAATAACAACAACAACGTCAAATAAACAACAACAACAACGTCAAATAAACAACAACGTCAAATAAACAACAACAACAATAACAATAATGTCAAATAAACAACAACAACAACAACGTCAAATAAATAACAACAACAACAATGTCAAATAAACAACAACAACAACAACAACATCGTCAACAACAACAACAATGTCAAATAAACAACAACAACAACGTCCAATAAACAACAACAACAACAACAACGTCCAATAAACAACAACAACAACGTCCAAAAAACATAACAACAACGTCAAATAAACAACAACAACGTCAAATAAACAACAACAGAAACAACAACAACAACGTCAAATAAACAACAACAACTATGTCAACAACAACAATAACAACATCAAATAAACAACAACAACAACAACAATGTCAACAACAACAACAAAGTCAAATAAACAACAACAACAAAGTCAAATAAACAACAACAACAACGTCAAATAAACAACAACAATAGCAACGCTAACAACAACGTCAAATAAACAACAACAACAACAACAACAACAACAACGTCAAATAAATAACAACAACAACATCAAATAAACAACAAAAACAACAACAACAACAACGTCAAATAAAGAACAACAACAATAACAATAACGTCAAATAAACAACAACAACAACGTCAAATGAATAACAACAACAACAAGGTCAAATAAACAACAATAATAACAACAACGTCAAATAAGCAACAACAATAACAACAATAACAATTACAACAACAACAACAACAACAACGTCAAATATACAACAACAACAACGTCAAATAAATAACAACAACAACAACGTCAAATAAACAACAACAACAACAACGTCAATAACAACAACTACGTCAAATAAACAACAACAACAACAACATCAAATAAACAACAACAACAACAATGTCAACAACAACAACATCAAATAAACAACAACAACAACAACAACGTCAAATAAAAAACAACAACGTCAAATAAAATAAAAACAACAACAACATCAACAACAACAACAAAAACGTCAAATAAACATCAACAACAACGTCAATAACAACAACTACGTCAAATAAACAACAACAACAACAACATCAAATAAACAACAACAACAACGTCAAATAAACAACAACAACAACAATGTCAATAACAACAACGTCAAATAAAAAACAACAAAAACGTCAAATAAACAACAACAACTAAAACAACAACAAATAAACAACAACGACAACAACGTCAAATAAACAACAACAACTAAAACAACATCAAATAAACAACAACAACAACAACAACAACGTCAAATAAACAACAACAACAACGTCAACAACAACAACAACAATGTCAAATAAACAACAACAACAACAACGTCAAATAAACAACAACAACAACAACAACGTCAAATTAACAACATCAACAACGTCAAATAAACAACAACAACAACAACGTCAAATAAACAACAACAGCAACGTCAAATAAACAACCACAACAACACCAACAATAACAACAACAACATCAACGTCAAATAAACAACAAAAACAACAACAACAATGTCAACAACATTAACAACGTCAAATAAACAACAACAACAACAATAACGTCAAATAAACAACAACAACAACAACATCAACAACAACAACAATGTTAAATAAACAACACCAACAACAATAACAACAACAATAACGTCAAATAAACAACAACAACCACAACGTTAAATAAATAACAACAACAACAACAACAACAAATACAACAACAACAACAACGTCAAATAACAACACCAACGTCAAAAAAACAACAACAACAACAACAACGTCAAATAAACAACAACAACAACAACAACGTCAAATAAACAACAACAACAACAACGTCAAATAAATAACAACAACAACAATGTCAAATAAACAACAACAACAACACCGTCAACAATGACAACAATGTCAAATAACAACAACAACATCAACGTCCAATAAACAACAACAATAACAACAACGTCAACAACAAAGTCAAATAAACAACAACAACAACGTCAAATAAACAACAACGTCAACAACAACAACAACAACGTCAAATAAACAACAACAACTATGTCAACAACAACAACAACAACATCAAATAAACAACAACAACAACAACAACAACGTCAACAACAATAACAACGTCAAATAAACAACAATAACAACAACAACAACAACAACATCAAATAATCAACAAAAACAACAACAACAATGTCAACAACATTAACAATGTCAAATAAACAACAATAACAACAACGTCAACAACAACAACAACGTCAAATAAACAACAACAACAACAACAACAATAACAAAGTCAAATAAACAACAACATCAACAACGTCAAATAAACAACAACAACAACGTCAAATAAACAACAACAACAACAACGTCAACAACAATAACAACAAAGTCAAATAAATAACATAAACAACGTCAAATAAACAACAACGTCAACAACAACAACAACAACGTCAAATAAACAACAACAACTATGTCAACAACAACAACAACATCAAATAAACAACAACAACAACAACGTCAACAACAATAACAACGTCAAATAAACAACAATAACAACAACAACAACAACAACATCAAATAAACAACAAAAACAACAACAACAATGTCAACAACATTAACAACGTCTAATAAACAACAACAACAACAACGTCAACAACAACAACAACGTCAAATAAACAACAACAACAACAACAACAATAACAACGTCAAAAAAACAACAACATTAACGTCAAATAAACAACAACAACAACGTCAAATAAACAACAACAACAACAACAACAACAACAACAAATACAACAACAACAACAACTTCAAATAACAACAACAACGTCAAATAAACAACAACAACAATGTCAAATAAACAACAACGTCAAATAAACAACAACAACAATAACAATAATGTAAAATAAACAACAACAACAACAACACCGTCAACAACAACAACAATGTCAAATAAACAACAACAACAACGTCCATAAACAACAACAACAACAACGTCAACAACAACAACAACAACGTCAAATAAACAACAACAACGTCAAATAAACAACAACAGAAACAACAACAACAACGTCAAATAAACAACAACAACTATGTCAACAACAACAATAACAACATCAAATAAACAACAACAACAACAATGTCAACAACAACAACAAAGTCAAATAAACAACAACAACAATGTCAAATAAACAACAACAATAACAACGTTAACAACATCGTCAAATAAACAACAACAACAACAACAACAACAACGTCAAATAAATAACAACAACAACGCCAAATAAACAACAAAAACAACGACAACAACAACGTCAAATAAAGAACAACAACAACAACAATAACGTCAAATAAACAACAACAACAACGTCAAATGAATAACAACAACAACAAGGTCAAATAAACAACAATAATAACAACAACGTCAAATAAGCAATAACAATAACAACAATAACAATTACAACAACAACAACAACAACGTCAAATAAACAACAACAACAACGTCAAATAAACAACAACAACAACAACAACGTTAAATAAAAAACAATAACAACAACATCAACAACAACAAAAGCGTCAAATAAACAACAACAACAACAATGTCAATAACAACAACTACGTCAAATAAACAACAACAACAACAACATCAAAAAAACAACAACAACAACATCAAATAAACAACAACAACAACAACAAAAACGTCAAATAAAAAACAACAACGTCAAATAAAAAATAACAACAACAACATCAACAACAACAAAAACGTCAAATAAACATTAACAACAACGTCAATAACAACAACTACGTCAAATAAACAACAACAACAACAACGTCAAATAAACAACAACAACAACAACAACGTCAAATAAATAACAACAACAACAATGTCAAATAAACAACAACAACAACAACAACAACGTCAACAACAACAACAATGTCAAATAAACAACAACAACAACGTCCAATAAACAACAACAACAACGTCAACAACAACAACAACAACGTCAAATAAACAACAACAACGTCAAATAAACAACAACAGAAACAACAACAACAACGTCAAATAAACAACAACAACTATGTCAACAACAACAATAACAACATCAAATAAACAACAACAACAACAATGTCAACAACAACAACAAAGTCAAATAAACAACAACAACAACAACAACGTCAAATAAACAACAACAACAAACAACGTTAACAACAACGTCAAATAAAAAACAACAACAACAACGTCAAATAAATAAAAACAACAACGTCAAATAAACAACAAAAACAACGACAACAACAACGTCAAATAAAGAACAACAACAACAACAACAACAATAACGTCAAATAAACAACAACAACAACAACGTCAAATGAATAACAACAACAACAAGGTCAAATAAACAACAATAATAACAACAACGTCAAATAAGCAACAACAATAACAACAATAACAATTACAACAACAACAACGTCAAATAAACAACAACAACAACGTCAAATAAACAACAACAACAACAACAACGTCAAATAAAAAACAACAACAACAACATCAACAACAACAAAAGCGTCAAATAAACAACAACAACAACAACAACGTCAATAACAACAACTACGTCAAATAAACAACATCAACAACGTCAAATAAACAACAACAACAACAATGTCAACAACAACAACATCAAATAAACAACAACAACAACAACAATAACAACAACAACAACGTCAAATAAAAAACAACAACGTCAAATAAAAAACAACAACAACAACAACATCAACAACAACAAAAACGTCAAATAAACAACAACAACAACAACGTCAAATAAACAACAACAACAACAACGTCAAATAAATAACAACAACAACAACAATGTCAAATAAACAACAACAACAACACCGTCAACAACAACAACAATGTCAAATAAACAAAAACAACAACGTCCAATAAACAACAACAACAACGTCAACAACAACAACAACAACGTCAAATAAACAACAACAACGTCAAATAAACAACAACAACAATGTCAACAACAACAATAACAACATCAAATAAACAACAACAACAACAATGTCAACAAATACAACAAAGTCAAATAAACAACAACAACAACAACGTCAAATAAACAACAACAACAACGTTAACAACATCGTCAAATAAACAACAACAACAACGTCAAATAAATAAAAACAACAACGTCAAATAAACAACAAAAACAACGACAACAACAACGTCAAATAAACAACAACAACGTCAAATAAACAACAACAGAAACAACAACAACAATGTCAAATAAACAACAACAACTATGTCAACAACAACAATAACAACATCAAATAAACAACAACAACAACAATGTCAACAACAACAACAAAGTCAAATAAACAACAACAACAACAACAACAACAACAACGTCAAATAAACAACAACAACAAACAACGTTAACAACAACGTCAAATAAAAAACGACAACAACAACGTCAAATAAATAAAAACAACAACGTCAAATAAACAACAAAAACAACGACAACAACAACGTCAAATAAAGAACAACAACAACAACAACAATAACGTCAAATAAACAACAACAACAACAACGTCAAATGAATAACAAGAACAACAAGGTCAAATAAACAACAATAATAACAACAACGTCAAATAAGCAACAACAATAACAACAATAACAATTACAACAACAACAACGTCAAATAAACAACAACAACAACGTCAAATAAACAACAACAACAACAACAACGTCAAATAAAAAACAACAACAACAACATCAACAACAACAAAAGCGTCAAATAAACAACAACAACAACAACGTCAATAACAACAACTACGTCAAATAAACAACATCAACAACGTCAAATAAACAACAACAACAACAATGTCAACAACAACAACATCAAATAAACAACAACAACAACAACAACAACAACGTCAAATAAAAAACAACAACGTCAAATAAAAAACAACAACAACAACAACATCAACAACAACAAAAACGTCAAATAAACAACAACAACAACAACGTCAAATAAACAACAACAACAACAACGTCAAATAAATAACAACAACAACAACAATGTCAAATAAACAACAACAACAACACCGTCAACAACAACAACAATGTCAAATAAACAAAAACAACAACGTCCAATAAACAACAACAACAACGTCAACAACAACAACAACAACGTCAAATAAACAACAACAACGTCAAATAAACAACAACAACAATGTCAACAACAACAATAACAACATCAAATAAACAACAACAACAACAATGTCAACAAATACAACAAAGTCAAATAAACAACAACAACAACAACGTCAAATAAACAACAACAACAACGTGAACAACATCGTCAAATAAACAACAACAACAACGTCAAATAAATAACAACAACAACGTCAAATAAACAACAAAAACAACGACAACAACAACGTCAAATAAGAACAACAACAACAACAACAATAACGTCAAATAAACAACAACAACAACGTCAAATGAATAACAACAACAACAAGGTCAAATAAACAACAATAATAACAACAACGTCAAATAAGCAACAACAATAACAACAATAACAATTACAACAACAACAACAACGTCAAATAAACAACAACAACAACGTCAAATAAACAACAACAACAACGTCAAATAAAAAACAACAAAACAACATCAACAACAACAAAAACGTCAAATAAACAACAACAACAACAACGTCAATAACAACAACTACGTTAAATAAACAACAACAACAACAACAACAACGTCAAATAAACAACAACAACAATGTAAACAACAACAACATCAAATAAACAACAACAACAACAACGTCAAATAAAAAACAACAACGTCAAATAAAAAAAAACAACAACAACAACATCAACAACAACAAAAACGTCAAATAAACATCAACAACAACGTCAATAACAACAACTACGTCAAATAAACAACAACAACAACAACATCAAATAAACAACAACAACAACAACAACGTCAAATAAACAACAACAACAACAATGTCAATAACAACAACGTCAAATAAAAAACAATAAAAACGTCAAATAAACAACAACAACTAAAATAACATCAAATAAACAACAACAACAACAACAACAACAACGTCAAATAAACAACAACAACTAAAACAACATCAAATAAACAACAACAACAACAACAACAACAACGTCAAATAAACAACAACAACAACGTCAACAACAACAACAATGTCAAATAAACAACAACAACAACGTCAAATAAACAACAACAACAACAACGTCAAATTAACAACAACAACAACAACAACGTCAACAATAATAACAACGTCAAATAAACAACAATAACAACAACAACAACATCAAATAAACAACAAAAACAACAACAACAATGTCAACAACAACAACAACGTCAAATAAACAACAACAACAACAACAATAACAACGTCAAAAAAACAACAACATTAACGTCAAATAAATAACAACAACAACGTCAAATAAACAACAACAACAACAACAAATACAACAACAACAACTTCAAATAACAACAACAACGTCAAATAAACAACAACAACGTCAAATAAACAACAACGTCAAATAAACAACAACAACAATAACAATAATGTCAAATAAACAACAACAACAACAACGTCAAATAAATAACAACAACAACAATGTCAAATAAACAACAACAACAACAACAACATCGTCAACAACAACAACAATGTCAAATAAACAACAACAACAACGTCCAGTAAACAACAACAACAACAACAACGTCCAATAAACAACAACAACAACGTCCAAAAAACACAACAACAACGTCAAATAAACAACAACAACGTCAAATAAACAACAACAGAAACAACAACAACAACGTCAAATAAACAACAACAACTATGTCAACAACAACAATAACAACATCAAATAAACAACAACAACAACAATGTCAACAACAACAACAAAGTCAAATAACCAACAACAACAAAGTCAAATAAACAACAACAACAAAGTCAAATAAACAACAACAATAGCAACGCTAACAACAACGTCAAATAAACAACAACAACAACAACAACAACAACGTCAAATAAATAACAACAACAACGTCAAATAAACAACAAAAACAACGACAACAACAACGTCAAATAAAGAACAACAACAACAACAATAACGTCAAATAAACAACAACAACAACGTCAAATGAATAACAACAACAACAAGGTCAAATAAACAACAATAATAACAACAACGTCAAATAAGCAACAACAATAACAACAATAACAATTACAACAACAACAACAACAACGTCAAATAAACAACAACAACAACGTCAAATAAATAACAACAACAACAACGTCAAATAAACAACAACAACAACAACGTCAATAACAACAACTACGTCAAATAAACAACAACAACAACAACATCAAATAAACAACAACAACAACAATGTCAACAACAACAACATCAAATAAACAACAACAACAACAACAACGTCAAATAAAAAACAACAACGTCAAATAAAATAAAAACAACAACAACATCAACAACAACAAAAACGTCAAATAAACATCAACAACAACGTCAATAACAACAACTACGTCAAATAAACAACAACAACAACAACATCAAATAAACAACAACAACAACGTCAAATAAACAACAACAACAACAATGTCAATAACAACAACGTCAAATAAAAAACAACAAAAACGTCAAATAAACAACAACAACTAAAACAACATCAAATAAACAACAACAACAACAACGTCAAATAAACAACAACAACTAAAACAACATCAAATAAACAACAACAACAACAACAACAACGTCAAATAAACAACAACAACAACGTCAACAACAACAACAACAATGTCAAATAAACAACAACAACAACAACGTCAAATAAACAACAACAACAACAACAACGTCAAATTAACAACATCAACAACGTCAAATAAACAACAACAACAACAACGTCAAATAAACAACAACAACAACGTCAAATAAACAACAACAACAACACCAACAATAACAACAACAACATCAACGTCAAATAAACAACAAAAACAACAACAACAATGTCAACAACATTAACAACGTCAAATAAACAACAACAACAACAACAACGTCAAATAAACAACAACAACAACAACATCAACAACAACAACAATGTTAAATAAACAACACCAACAACAATAACAACAACAATAACGTCAAATAAACAACAACAACCACAACGTTAAATAAATAACAACAACAACAACAACAACAAATACAACAACAACAACAACGTCAAATAACAACACCAACGTCAAATAAACAACAACAACAACAACAACGTCAAATAAACAACAACAACAACAACAACAACGTCAAATAAACAACAACAACAACAACGTCAAATAAATAACAACAACAACAATGTCAAATAAACAACAACAACAACACCGTCAACAATGACAACAATGTCAAATAACAACAACAACATCAACGTCCAATAAACAACAACAATAACAACAACGTCAACAACAAAGTCAAATAAACAACAACAACAACGTCAAATAAACAACAACGTCAACAACAACAACAACAACGTCAAATAAACAACAACAACTATGTCAACAACAACAACAACAACATCAAATAAACAACAACAACAACAACAACGTCAACAACAATAACAACGTCAAATAAACAACAATAACAACAACAACAACAACAACAACAACATCAAATAATCAACAAAAACAACAACAACAATGTCAACAACATTAACAATGTCAAATAAACAACAATAACAACAACGTCAACAACAACAACAACGTCAACTAAACAACAACAACAACAACAACAATAACAAAGTCAAATAAACAACAACAACAACAACGTCAAATAAACAACAACAACAACGTCAAATAAACAACAACAACAACAAATACAACAACAAATACAACAACAACAACAACTTCAAATAACAACAACAACGTCAAATAAACAACAACAACAACGTCCAATAAACAACAACAACAACAACAACAACGTCAACAACAATAACAACAAAGTCAAATAAATAACATAAACAACGTCAAATAAACAACAACGTCAACAACAACAACAACAACGTCAAATAAACAACAACAACTATGTCAACAACAACAACAACATCAAATAAACAACAACAACAACAACGCCAACAACAATAACAACGTCAAATAAACAACAATAACAACAACAACAACAACATCAAATAAACAACAAAAACAACAACAACAATGTCAACAACATTAACAACGTCTAATAAACAACAACAACAACAACGTCAACAACAACAACAACGTCAAATAAACAACAACAACAACAACAACAATAACAACGTCAAAAAAACAACAACATTAACGTCAAATAAACAACAACAACAATGTCAAATAAACAACAACAACAACAACAACAACAACAACAAATACAACAACAACAACAACTTCAAATAACAACAACAACGTCAAATAAACAACAACAACAATGTCAAATAAACAACAACGTCAAATAAACAACAACAACAATAACAATAATGTAAAATAAACAACAACAACAACAACACCGTCAACAACAACAACAATGTCAAATAAACAACAACAACAACGTCCATAAACAACAACAACAACAACGTCAACAACAACAACAACAACAACGTCAAATAAACAACAACAACGTCAAATAAACAACAACAGAAACAACAACAACAACGTCAAATAAACAACAACAACTATGTCAACAACAACAATAACAACATCAAATAAACAACAACAACAACAATGTCAACAACAACAACAAAGTCAAATAAACAACAACAACAATGTCAAATAAACAACAACAATAACAACGTTAACAACATCGTCAAATAAACAACAACAACAACAACAACAACAACAACGTCAAATAAATAACAACAACAACGCCAAATAAACAACAAAAACAACGACAACAACAACGTCAAATAAAGAACAACAACAACAACAATAACGTCAAATAAACAACAACAACCACAACGTTAAATAAATAACAACAACAACAACAACAACAAATACAACAACAACAACAACGTCAAATAACAACACCAACGTCAAATAAACAACAACAACAACAACAACGTCAAATAAACAACAACAACAACAACAACAACGTCAAATAAACAACAACAACAACAACGTCAAATAAATAACAACAACAACAATGTCAAATAAACAACAACAACAACACCGTCAACAATGACAACAATGTCAAATAACAACAACAACATCAACGTCCAATAAACAACAACAATAACAACAACGTCAACAACAAAGTCAAATAAACAACAACAACAACGTCAAATAAACAACAACGTCAACAACAACAACAACAACGTCAAATAAACAACAACAACTATGTCAACAACAACAACAACAACATCAAATAAACAACAACAACAACAACAACGTCAACAACAATAACAACGTCAAATAAACAACAATAACAACAACAACAACAACAACAACAACATCAAATAATCAACAAAAACAACAACAACAATGTCAACAACATTAACAATGTCAAATAAACAACAATAACAACAACGTCAACAACAACAACAACGTCAACTAAACAACAACAACAACAACAACAATAACAAAGTCAAATAAACAACAACAACAACAACGTCAAATAAACAACAACAACAACGTCAAATAAACAACAACAACAACAAATACAACAACAAATACAACAACAACAACAACTTCAAATAACAACAACAACGTCAAATAAACAACAACAACAACGTCCAATAAACAACAACAACAACAACAACAACGTCAACAACAATAACAACAAAGTCAAATAAATAACATAAACAACGTCAAATAAACAACAACGTCAACAACAACAACAACAACGTCAAATAAACAACAACAACTATGTCAACAACAACAACAACATCAAATAAACAACAACAACAACAACGCCAACAACAATAACAACGTCAAATAAACAACAATAACAACAACAACAACAACATCAAATAAACAACAAAAACAACAACAACAATGTCAACAACATTAACAACGTCTAATAAACAACAACAACAACAACGTCAACAACAACAACAACGTCAAATAAACAACAACAACAACAACAACAATAACAACGTCAAAAAAACAACAACATTAACGTCAAATAAACAACAACAACAATGTCAAATAAACAACAACAACAACAACAACAACAACAACAAATACAACAACAACAACAACTTCAAATAACAACAACAACGTCAAATAAACAACAACAACAATGTCAAATAAACAACAACGTCAAATAAACAACAACAACAATAACAATAATGTAAAATAAACAACAACAACAACAACACCGTCAACAACAACAACAATGTCAAATAAACAACAACAACAACGTCCA
Source organism: Vicia faba (assembly GCA_948472305.1). Lineage (NCBI taxonomy): Eukaryota > Viridiplantae > Streptophyta > Magnoliopsida > Fabales > Fabaceae > Vicia > Vicia faba. The sequence continues at coordinate 1,385,690,377 of OX451735.1, read as the reverse complement.
TAAACAACAACAACAACAACGTCAACAACAACAACAACAACAACGTCAAATAAACAACAACAACGTCAAATAAACAACAACAGAAACAACAACAACAACGTCAAATAAACAACAACAACTATGTCAACAACAACAATAACAACATCAAATAAACAACAACAACAACAATGTCAACAACAACAACAAAGTCAAATAAACAACAACAACAATGTCAAATAAACAACAACAATAACAACGTTAACAACATCGTCAAATAAACAACAACAACAACAACAACAACAACAACGTCAAATAAATAACAACAACAACGCCAAATAAACAACAAAAACAACGACAACAACAACGTCAAATAAAGAACAACAACAACAACAATAACGTCAAATAAACAACAACAACAACAACGTCAAATGAATAACAACAACAACAAGGTCAAATAAACAACAATAATAACAACAACGTCAAATAAGCAATAACAATAACAACAATAACAATTACAACAACAACAACAACAACGTCAAATAAACAACAACAACAACGTCAAATAAACAACAACAACAACAACGTCAATTAAAAAACAATAACAACAACATCAACAACAACAAAAGCGTCAAATAAACAACAACAACAACAATGTCAATAACAACAACTACGTCAAATAAACAACAACAACAACAACAACATCAAATAAACAACAACAACAACAATGTCAACAACAACAACATCAAATAAACAACAACAACAACAACAAAAACGTCAAATAAAAAACAACAACGTCAAATAAAAAATAACAACAACAACAACATCAACAACAACAAAAACGTCAAATAAACATTAACAACAACGTCAATAACAACAACTACGTCAAATAAACAACAACAACAACAACGTCAAATAAACAACAACAACAACAACAACGTCAAATAAATAACAACAACAACAATGTCAAATAAACAACAACAACAACAACAACAACGTCAACAACAACAACAATGTCAAATAAACAACAACAACAACGTCCAATAAACAACAACAACAACGTCAACAACAACAACAACAACGTCAAATAAACAACAACAACGTCAAATAAACAACAACAGAAACAACAACAACAATGTCAAATAAACAACAACAACTATGTCAACAACAACAATAACAACATCAAATAAACAACAACAACAACAATGTCAACAACAACAACAAAGTCAAATAAACAACAACAACAACAACAACAACAACGTCAAATAAACAACAACAACAAACAACGTTAACAACAACGTCAAATAAAAAACAACAACAACAACGTCAAATAAATAAAAACAACAACGTCAAATAAACAACAAAAACAACGACAACAACAACGTCAAATAAACAACAACAACGTCAAATAAACAACAACAGAAACAACAACAACAATGTCAAATAAACAACAACAACTATGTCAACAACAACAATAACAACATCAAATAAACAACAACAACAACAATGTCAACAACAACAACAAAGTCAAATAAACAACAACAACAACAACAACAACAACGTCAAATAAACAACAACAACAAACAACGTTAACAACAACGTCAAATAAAAAACAACAACAACAACGTCAAATAAATAAAAACAACAACGTCAAATAAACAACAAAAACAACGACAACAACAACGTCAAATAAAGAACAACAACAACAACAACAATAACGTCAAATAAACAACAACAACAACAACGTCAAATGAATAACAACAACAACAAGGTCAAATAAACAACAATAATAACAACAACGTCAAATAAGCAACAACAATAACAACAATAACAATTACAACAACAACAACGTCAAATAAACAACAACAACAACGTCAAATAAACAACAACAACAACAACAACGTCAAATAAAAAACAACAACAACAACATCAACAACAACAAAAGCGTCAAATAAACAACAACAACAACAACGTCAATAACAACAACTACGTCAAATAAACAACATCAACAACGTCAAATAAACAACAACAACAACAATGTCAACAACAACAACATCAAATAAACAACAACAACAACAACAACAACAACGTCAAATAAAAAACAACAACGTCAAATAAAAAACAACAACAACAACAACATCAACAACAACAAAAACGTCAAATAAACAACAACAACAACAACGTCAAATAAACAACAACAACAACAACGTCAAATAAATAACAACAACAACAACAATGTCAAATAAACAACAACAACAACACCGTCAACAACAACAACAATGTCAAATAAACAAAAACAACAACGTCCAATAAACAACAACAACAACGTCAACAACAACAACAACAACGTCAAATAAACAACAACAACGTCAAATAAACAACAACAACAATGTCAACAACAACAATAACAACATCAAATAAACAACAACAACAACAATGTCAACAAATACAACAAAGTCAAATAAACAACAACAACAACAACGTCAAATAAACAACAACAACAACGTTAACAACATCGTCAAATAAACAACAACAACAACGTCAAATAAATAACAACAACAACGTCAAATAAACAACAAAAACAACGACAACAACAACGTCAAATAAGAACAACAACAACAACAACAATAACGTCAAATAAACAACAACAACAACGTCAAATGAATAACAACAACAACAAGGTCAAATAAACAACAATAATAACAACAACGTCAAATAAGCAACAACAATAACAACAATAACAATTACAACAACAACAACAACGTCAAATAAACAACAACAACAACGTCAAATAAACAACAACAACAACGTCAAATAAAAAACAACAAAACAACATCAACAACAACAAAAACGTCAAATAAACAACAACAACAACAACGTCAATAACAACAACTACGTTAAATAAACAACAACAACAACAACAACAACGTCAAATAAACAACAACAACAATGTAAACAACAACAACGTCAAATAAACAACAACAACAACGTCAAATAAAAAACAACAACGTCAAATAAAAAAAACAACAACAACAACATCAACAACAACAAAAACGTCAAATAAACATCAACAACAACGTCAATAACAACAACTACGTCAAATAAACAACAACAACAACAACAACATCAAATAAACAACAACAACAACAACGTCAAATAAACAACAACAACAACAATGTCAATAACAACAACGTCAAATAAAAAACAATAAAAACGTCAAATAAACAACAACAACTAAAATAACATCAAATAAACAACAACAACAACAACAACAACGTCAAATAAAAAACAACAACTAAAACAACATCAAATAAACAACAACAACAACAACGTCAAATAAACAACAACAACAACGTCAACAACAACAACAATGTCAAATAAACAACAACAACAACGTCAAATAAACAACAACAACAACAACAACGTCAAATTAACAACAACAACAACGTCAAATAAACAACATCAACAACAACGTCAAATAAACAACAACAACAACAACAACGTCAAATAAACAACAACAACAACACCAACAATAACAACAACAACATCAACGTCAAATAAACAACAAAAACAACAACAACAATGTCAACAACATTAACAACGTCAAATAAACAACAACAACAACAACAACAACAACAACGTCAAATAAACAACAACAACAACAACATCAACAACAACAACAACAATAACAACAACAATAACGTCAAATAAACAACAACAACCACAACGTTAAATAAATAACAACAACAACAACAACAACAAATACAACAACAACAACAACAACAACGTCAAATAACAACAACAACGTCAAATAAACAACAACAACAACGTCAAATAAACAACAACAACAACGTCAAATAAACAACAACAACAACAACGTCAAATAAATAACAACAACAACACCGTCAACAACGACAACAATGTCAAATAACAACAACAACAACGTCCAATAAACAACAGCAATAACAACAACGTCAACAACAACAACAAAGTCAAATAAACAACAACAACAACAACGTCAAATAAACAACAACGTCAACAACAACAACAACAACGTCAAATAAACAACAACAACTATGTCAACAACAACAACAACAACATCAAATAAACAACAACAACAACAACAACGTCAACAACAATAACAACGTCAAATAAACAACAATAACAACAACAACAACAACATCAAATAAACTACAAAAACAACAACAACAATGTCAACAACATTAACAATGTCAAATAAACAACAACAACAACGTCAACAACAACAACAACGTCAAATAAACAACAACAACAACAATAACAACGTCAAATAAACAACAACTACAACGTCAAATAAACAACAACAACGTCAAATAAACAACAACAACAACAAATACAACAACAACAACAACTTCAAATAACAACAACAACAACGTCAAATAAACAACAACAACAACAACGTCCAATAAACAACAAAAACAACAACAACGTCAACAACAACAACAACAAAGTCAAATAAACAACATAAACAACGTCAAATAAACAACAACGTCAACAACAACAACAACGTCAAATAAACAACAACTATGTCAACAACAACAACAACATCAAATAAACAACAACAACAACAACGTCAACAACAATAACAACGTCAAATAAACAACAATAACAACAACAACAACAACATCAAATAAACAACAAAAACAACAACAACAATGTCAACAACATTAACAACGTCAAATAAACAACAACAACAACAACATCAAATAAACAACAACAGAAACAACAACAACAATGTCAAATAAACAACAACAACTATGTCAACAACAACAATAACAACATCAAATAAACAACAACAACAATGTCAACAACAACAACAACAACAACAACAACGTCAAATAAACAACAACAACAACAACAACGTTAACAACAACGTCAAATAAACAACAACAACAACAACGTCAAATAAATAACAACAACAACGTCAAATAAACAACAAAAACAACGACAACAACAACGTCAAATAAAGAACAACAACAACAACAACAACAATAACGTCAAATAAACAACAACAACAACGTCAAATGAATAACAACAACAACAAGGTAAAATAAACAACAATAATAACAACAACGTCAAATAAGCAACAACAATAACAACAATAACAATTACAACAACAACAACAACGTCAAATAAACAACAACAACAACGTCAAATAAACAACAACAACAACAACAATGTCAAATAAAAAACAACAACGTCAAATAAAAAACAACAACAACAACAACATCAACAACAACAAAAACGTCAAATAAACATCAACAACAACGTCAATAACAACAACTACGTCAAATAAACAACAAAAACAACAACAACGTCAAATAAATAACAACAATAACATCAAATAAATAACAACAACAACAATAATGTCAAATAAACAACAACAACAACAACACCGTCAACAACAACAACAATGTCAAATAAACAACAACAACAACATCCAATAAACAACAACAACAACAACGTCAACAACAACAATAACAACGTCAAATAAACAACAACAACGTCAAATAAACAACAACAGAAACAACAACAACAACGTCAAATAAACAACAACGACTATGTCAACAACAACAATAACAACATCAAATAAACAACAACAACAACAACAATGTCAACAACAACAACAAAGTCAAATAAACAACAACAACAACAACAACAACAACGTCAAATAAACAACAACAACAACAACAACGTTAACAACAACGTCAAATAAACAACAACAACAATAACAACGTCAAATAAATAACAACAACAACGTCAAATAAATAACAAAAACAACGACAACAACAACGTCAAATAAAGAACAACAACAACAACAACAATAACGTCAAATAAACAACAACAACAACGTCAAATGAATAACAACAACAACAAGGTCAAATAAACAACAATAATAACAACAACGTCAAATAAGCAACAACAATAACAACAATAACAATTACAACAACAACAACGTCAAATAAACAACAACGTCAAATAAACAACAACAACAACGTCAAATAAAAAACAACAACAACAACATCAACAACAACAAAAGCGTCAAATAAACAACAACAACAACGTCAATAACAACAACTACGTCAAATAAACAACAACAACAACGTCAAATAAACAACAACAACAACAATGTCAACAACAACAACATCAAATAAACAACAACAACAACAACAACAACGTCAAATAAAAAACAACAACGTCAAATAAAAAACAACAACAACAACAACATCAACAACAACAAAAACGTCAAATAAACATCAACAACAACGTCAATAACAACAACTACGTCAAATAAACAACAACAACAATGTCAAATAAACAACAACAACAACAACGTCAAATAAATAACAACAACAACAACAATGTCAAATAAACAACAACAACACCGTCAACAATAACAACAATGTCAAATAAACAACAACAACAACGTCCAATAAACAACAACAACAACAACAATGTCAACAACAACAACAACAACGTCAAATAAACAACAACAACGTTAAATAAACAACAACAACTATGTCAACAACTACAATAACAACATCAAATAAACAACAACAACAACAATGTCAACAACAACAACAAAGTCAAATAAACAACAACAACAACACCGTCAAATAAACAACAACAACAACGTTAACAACAACGTCAAATAAACAACAACAACAACAACGTCAAATAAATAACAACAACAACGTCAAATAAACAACAAAAACAACGACAACAACAATGTCAAATAAGAACAACAACAACAACAACAACAATAACGTCAAATAAACAACAACAACAACGTCAAATGAATAACAACAACAACAAGGTCAAATAAACAACAATATTACAACAACGTCAAATAAGCAACAACAATAACAACAATAACAATTACAACAACAACAACGTCAAATAAACAACAACAACAACGTCAAATAAACAACAACAACAACGTCAAATAAAAAACAACAACAACAACATCAACAACAACAAAAACGTCAAATAAACAACAACAACAACGTCAATAACAACAACTACGTCAAATAAACAACAACAACGTCAAATAAACAACAACAACAACAACAATGTCAACAACAACAACGTCAAATAAACAACAACAACAACAACGTCAAATAAAAAACAACAACGTCAAATAAAAAAAACAACAACAACAACATCAACAACAACAAAAAATTCAAATAAACATCAACAACAACGTCAATAACAACAACTACGTCAAATAAACAACAACAACAATAACATCAAATAAACAACAACAACAACAACGTCAAATAAACAACAACAACAACAATGTCAATAACAACAACGTCAAATAAAAAACAACAAAAACGTCAAATAAACAACAACAACTAAAACAACATCATATAAACAACAACAACAACAACAAAAACGTCAAATAAACAACAACAACTAAAACAACATCAAATAAACAACAACAACAACAACGTCAAATAAACAACAACAACAACGTCAACAACAACAACAACAACAATGTCAAATAAACAACAACAACAACAACGTCAAATAAACAACAACAACAACAACGTCAAATTAACAACAACAACAACGTCAAATAAACAACAACAACAACAACAACGTCAAATAAACAACCACAACAACGTCAAATAAACAACAACAACAATAACAACAACAACATCAACGTCAAATAAACAACAAAAACAATAACAACAATGTCAACAACATTAACAGCGTCAAATAAATAACAATAATAACAACGTCAAATAAACAACAACAACAACATCAACAACAACAACAATGTTAAATAAATAACAACAACAACAATAACAACAACAATAACGTCAAATAAACAACAACAACCACAACGTTAAATAAATAACAACAACAACAACAACAAATACAACAACAACAACAACGCCAAATAACAACAACAACGTCAAATAAACAACAACAACAACAACGTCAAATAAACAACAACGTCAAATAAACAACAACAACAACAACGTCAAATAAACAACAACAACAACAACATCAAATAAATAAAAAAACAACAACAATGTCAAATAAACAACAACAACAACACCGTCAACAACGACAACAATGTCAAATAACAACAACAACAACAACGTCCAATAAATAACAACAATAACAACAACGTCAACAACAACAACAAAGTCAAATAAACATCAACAACAACGTCAAATAAACAACAACGTCAACAACAACAACAACAACGTCAAATAAACAACAACAACTATGTAAACAACAACAACATCAAATAAACAACAACAACAACAACGTCAACAACAATAACAACGTCAAATAAACAACAATAACAACAACAAAACCAATAACAACATCAAATAAACAACAAAAACAACAACAACAATGTCAACAACATTAACAATGTCAAATAAACAACAACAACAACAACGTCAAATAAACAACAACAACAACAACGTCAAATAAATAACAACAACAACAACAATGTCAAATAAACAACAACAACACCGTCAACAATAACAACAATGTCAAATAAACAACAACAACAACAACGTCCAATAAACAACAACAACAACAACAATGTCAACAACAACAACAACAACGTCAAATAAACAACAACAACGTCAAATAAACAACAACAACTATGTCAACAACTACAATAACAACATCAAATAAACAACAACAACAACAATGTCAACAACAACAACAAAGTCAAATAAACAACAACAACAACAACGTCAAATAAACAACAACAACAACGTTAACAACAACGTCAAATAAACAACAACAACAACAACGTCAAATAAATAACAACAACAACGTCAAATAAACAACAAAAACAACGATAACGACAATGTCAAATAAGAACAACAACAACAACAACAACAATAACGTCAAATAAACAACAACAACAACGTCAAATGAATAACAACAACAACAAGGTCAAATAAACAACAATATTACAACAACGTCAAATAAGCAACAACAATAACAACAATAACAATTACAACAACAACAACGTCAAATAAACAACAACAACAACGTCAAATAAACAACAACAACAACGTCAAATAAAAAACAACAACAACAACATCAACAACAACAAAAACGTCAAATAAACAACAACAACAACGTCAATAACAACAACTACGTCAAATAAACAACAACAACGTCAAATAAACAACAACAACAACAATGTCAACAACAACAACGTCAAATAAACAACAACAACAACAACGTCAAATAAAAAACAACAACGTCAAATAAAAAAAACAACAACAACAACATCAACAACAACAAAAACTTCAAATAAACATCAACAACAACGTCAATAACAACAACTACGTCAAATAAACAACAACAACAATAACATCAAATAAACAACAACAACAACAACGTCAAATAAACAACAACAACAACAATGTCAATAACAACAACGTCAAATAAAAAACAACAAAAACGTCAAATAAACAACAACAACTAAAACAACATCATATAAACAACAACAACAACAACAAAAACGTCAAATAAACAACAACAACTAAAACAACATCAAATAAACAACAACAACAACAACGTCAAATAAACAACAACAACAACGTCAACAACAACAACAACAACAATGTCAAATAAACAACAACAACAACAACGTCAAATAAACAACAACAACAACAACGTCAAATTAACAACAACAACAACGTCAAATAAACAACAACAACAATAACAACGTCAAATAAACAACCACAACAACGTCAAATAAACAACAACAACAACACCAACAATAACAACAACAACATCAACGTCAAATAAACAACAAAAACAATAACAACAATGTCAACAACATTAACAACGTCAAATAAACAACAATAATAACAACGTCAAATAAACAACAACAACAACATCAACAACAACAACAATGTTAAATAAATAACAACAACAACAATAACAACAACAATAACGTCAAATAAACAACAACAACCACAACGTTAAATAAATAACAACAACAACAACAACAACAAATACAACAACAACAACAACAACGCCAAATAACAACAACAACGTCAAATAAACAACAACAACAACAACGTCAAATAAACAACAACGTCAAATAAACAACAACAACAACAACGTCAAATAAACAACAACAACAACAACGTCAAATAAATAAAAAAACAACAACAATGTCAAATAAACAACAACAACAACACCGTCAACAACGACAACAATGTCAAATAACAACAACAACAACAACGTCCAATAAATAACAACAATAACAACAACGTCAACAACAACAACAAAGTCAAATAAACATCAACAACAACGTCAAATAAACAACAACGTCAACAACAACAACAACAACGTCAAATAAACAACAACAACTATGTCAACAACAACAACAACATCAAATAAACAACAACAACAACAACGTCAACAACAATAACAACGTCAAATAAACAACAATAACAACAACAAAACCAATAACAACATCAAATAAACAACAAAAACAACAACAACAATGTCAACAACATTAACAATGTCAAATAAACAACAACAACAACGTCAAATAAACAACAACAACAACAAATACAACAACAACAACTTCCAATAAACAACAACAACAACAAATAAAACAACAACAACTTCAAATAACAACAACAACGTCAAATAAACAACAACAACAACGTCCAAAAAACAACAACAACAACAACGTCAACAACAACAACCACAAAGTCAAATAAACAACATAAACAACGTCAAATAAACAACAACGTCAACAACAACAACAACAACGTCAAATAAACAACAACAACTATGTCAACAACAACAACAACATCAAATAAACAACAACAACAACAACAACGTCAACAATAACAACAACGTCAAATAAACAACAATAACAACAACAACAACAACATCAGATAAACAACAAAAACAATAACAACAATGTCAACAACATTATTACCGTCAAATAAACAACAACAACAACAACGTCAACAACAACGTCAACAACAACAACAACGTCAAATAAACAACAACAACAACAACAACAACATCAAATAAACAACAACAACAACAATGTCAACAACAACAACATCAAATAAACAACAACAACAACAACAACAAAAACGTCAAATAAAAAACAACAACGTCAAATAAAAAATAACAACAACAACAACATCAACAACAACAAAAACGTCAAATAAACATTAACAACAACGTCAATAACAACAACTACGTCAAATAAACAACAACAACAACAACGTCAAATAAACAACAACAACAACAACAACAACGTCAAATAAATAACAACAACAACAATGTCAAATAAACAACAACAACAACAACAACGTCAACAACAACAACAATGTCAAATAAACAACAACAACAACAACGTCCAATAAACAACAACAACAACAACAACGTCAAATAAACAACAACAACGTCAAATAAACAACAAAAGAAACAACAACAACAACGTCAAATAAACAACAACAACTATGTCAACAACAACAATAACAACATCAAATAAACAACAACAACAACAACAATGTCAACAACAACAACAAAGTCAAATAAACAACAACAACAACAACGTCAAATAAACAACAACAACAAACAACGTTAACAACAACGTCAAATAAAAAACAACAACAACAACGTCAAATAAATAACAACAACAACATCAAATAAACAACAAAAACAACGACAACAACAACGTCAAATAAAGAACAACAACAACAACAACAACAATAACGTCAAATAAACAACAACAACAACAACGTCAAATGAATAACAACAACAACAAGGTCAAATAAACAACAATAATAACAACAACGTCAAATAAGCAACAACAATAACAACAATAACAATTACAATAACAACAACGTCAAATAAACAACAACAACAACGTCAAAAAAACAACAACAACAACAACAACAACGTCAAATAAAAAACAACAACAACAACATCAACAACAACAAAAGCGTCAAATAAACAACAACAACAACAACGTCAATAACAATAACTACGTCAAATAAACAACAACAACAACAATGTCAACAACAACAACATCAAATAAACAACAACAACAACAACAACAACAACAACGTCAAATAAAAAACAACAACGTCAAATAAAAAACAACAACAACAACAACATCAACAACAACAAAAACGTCAAATAAACATCAACAACAACGTCAATAACAACAACTACGTCAAATAAACAACAACAACAACAACGTCAAATAAACAACAACAACAACAACGTCAAATAAATAACAACAACAACAACAATGTCAAATAAACAACAACAACAACACCGTCAACAACAACAACAATGTCAAATAAACAACAACCACAACGTCCAATAAACAACAACAACAACGTCAACAACAACGACAACAACGTCAAATAAACAACAACAACGTCAAAAAAACAACAACAACAATGTCAACAACAACAATAACAACATCAAATAAACAACAACAACAACAATGTCAACAAATAAAACAAAGTCAAATAAACAACAACAACAACAACAACGTCAAATAAACAACAACAACAACGTTAACAACATCGTCAAATAAACAACAACAACAACGTCAAATAAATAACAACAACAACGTCAAATAAACAACAAAAACAACGACAACAACAACGTCAAATAAGAACAACAACAACAACAACAATAACGTCAAATAAACAACAACAACAACGTCAAATGAATAACAACAACAACAAGGTCAAATAAACAACAATAATAACAACAACGTCAAATAAGCAACAACAATAACAACAATAACAATTACAACAACAACAACAACAACGTCAAATAAACAACAACAACAACATCAAATAAACAACAACAACAACGTCAAATAAAAAACAACAAAACAACATCAACAACAACAAAAACGTCAAATAAACAACAACAACAACAACGTCAATAACAACAACTACGTCAAATAAACAACAACAACAACAACAACGTCAAATAAACAACAACAACAACAATGTAAACAACAACAACATCAAATAAACAACAACAACAACAACGTCAAATAAAAAACAACAACGTCAAATAAAAAAAACAACAACAACAACATCAACAACAACAAAAACGTCAAATAAACATCAACAACAACGTCAATAACAACAACTACGTCAAATAAACAACAACAACAACAACAACATCAAATAAACAACAACAACAACAACGTCAAATAAACAACAACAACAACAATGTCAATAACAACAACGTCAAATAAAAAACAACAAAAACGTCAAATAAACAACAACAACTAAAATAACATCAAATAAACAACAACAACAACAACGTCAAATAAACAACAACAACTAAAACAACATCAAATAAACAACAACAACAACAACAACAACGTCAAATAAACAACAACAACAACGTCAACAACAACAACAATGTCAAATAAACAACAACAACAACAACGTCAAATAAACAACAACAACAACAACAACGTCAAATTAACAACAACAACAACGTCAAATAAACAACAACAACAACAACGTCAAATAAACAACAACAACAACGTCAAATAAACAACAACAATAGCACCAACAATAACAACAACAACATCAACGTCAAATAAACAACAAAAACAACAACAACAATGTCAACAACATTAACAACGTCAAATAAACAACAACAACAACAACAACAACAACAACAACAACGTCAAATAAACAACAACAACAACAATAAGAACAACAACAATAACGTCAAATAAACAACAACCACAACGTTAAATAAATAACAACAACAACAACAACAACAAATACAACAACAACCACAACAACAACGTCAAATAACAACAACAACGTCAAATAAACAACAACAACAACGTCAAATAAACAACAACGTCAAATAAACAACAACAACAACAACAACAACGTCAAATAAACAACAACAACAACAACAACGTCAAATAAATAACAACAACAACAATGTCAAATAAACAACAACAACAACACCGTCAACAACGACAACAATGTCAAATAACAACAACAACAACAACGTCCAATAAACAACAACAATAACAACAACGTCAACAACAACAACAAAGTCAAATAAACAACAACAACAACGTCAAATAAACAACAACGTCAACAACAACAACAACAACGTCAAATAAACAACAACAAGTATGTCAACAACAACAACAACAACATCAAATAAACAACAACAACAACAACGTCAACAACAATAACAACGTCAAATAAACAACAATAACAACAACAAAAACAACATCAAATAAACAACAAAAACAACAACAACAATGTCAACAACATTAACAATGTCAAATAAACAACAACAACAACGTCAACAACATCAACAACGTCAAATAAACAACAACAACAACAATAACAACGTCAAATAAACAACAACTACAACGTCAAATAAACAACAACAACGTCAAATAAACAACAACAACAACAAATACAACAACAACAACAACTTCAAATAACAACAACAACGTCAAATAAACAACAACAACAACAACGTCCAATAAACAACAACAACAACAACAACGTCAACAACAACAACAACAACAAAGTCAAATAAACAACATAAACAGCGTCAAATAAACAACAACGTCAACAACAACAACAACGTCAAATAAACTACAACAACTATGTCAACAACAACAACATCAAATAAACAACAACAACAACAACAACGTCAACAACAATAACAACGTCAAATAAACAACAATAACAACAACAACAACAACATCAAATAAACAACAAAAACAACAACAACAACATTAATAACGTCAAATAAACAACAACAACAACAACGTCAAATAAACAACAACAGAAACAACAACAACAATGTCAAATAAACAACAACAACTATGTCAACAACAACAATAACAACATCAAATAAACAACAACAACATCAATGTCAACAACAACAACAACAACAACAACGTCAAATAAACAACAACAACAACAACAACGTTAACAACAACGTCAAATAAACAACAACAACAACAACAACGTCAAATAAATAACAACAACAACGTCAAATAAACAACAAAAACAACGACAACAACAACGTCAAATAAAGAACAACAACAACAACAACAACAATAACGTCAAATAAACAACAACAACAACAACGTCAAATGAATAACAACAACAACAAGGTAAAATAAACAACAATAATAACAACAACGTCAAATAAGCAACAACAATAACAACAATAACAATTACAACAACAACAACAACGTCAAATAAACAACAACAACAACAACAACAACGTCAAATAAAAAACAACAACGTCAAATATAAAACAACAACAACAACAACAACATCAACAACAACAACAAAAACGTCAAATAAACATCAACAACAACGTCAATAACAACAACTACGTCAAATAAACAACAAAAACAACAACAACGTCAAATAAATAACAACAATAACGTCAAATAAATAACAACAACAACAACAATGTCAAATAAACAACAACAACAACAACACCGTCAACAACAACAACAATGTTAAATAAACAACAACAACAACAACGTCCAATAAACAACAACAACAACAACGTCAACAACAACAATAACAACGTCAAATAAACAACAACAACGTCAACAACAACAATAACAACGTCAAATAAACAACAACAACGTCAAATAAACAACAACAGAAACAACAACAACAACGTCAAATAAACAACAACAACAACTATGTCAACAACAACAATAACAACATCAAATAAACAACAACAACAACAATGTCAACAACAACAACAAAGTCAAATAAACAACAACAACAACAACAACAACAACGTTAACAACAACGTCAAATAAACAACAACAACAACAACAACGTCAAATAAATAACAACAACAACGTCAAATAAACAACAAAAACAACGACAACAACAACGTCAAATAAAGAACAACAACAACAACAACAACAATAACGTCAAATAAACAACAACAACAACGTCAAATGAATAACAACAACAACAAGGTCAAATAAACAACAATAATAACAACAACGTCAAATAAGCAACAACAATAACAACAATAACAATTACAACAACAACAACGTCAAATAAACAACAACAACAACGTCAAATAAACAACAACAACAACAACGTCAAATAAAAAACAACAACAACAACATCAACAACAACAAAAGCGTCAAATAAACAACAACAACAACGTCAATAACAACAACTTCGTCAAATAAACAACAACAACAACGTCAAATAAACAACTACAACAACAATGTCAACAACAACAACATCAAATAAACAACAACAACAACAACAACAACAACAACAACGTCAAATAAAAAACAACAACGTCAAATAAAAAACAACAACGTCAAATAAAAAACAACAACAACAACAACATCAACAACAAAAACGTCAAATAAACATCAACAACAACGTCAATAACAACAACTACGTCAAATAAACAACAACAACAACAACGTCAAATAAACAACAACAACAAATACGTCAAATAAATAACAACAACAACAACAATGTCAAATAAACAACAACAACAACACCGTCAACAACAACAACAAGGTCAAATAAACAACAACAACAACGTCCAATAAACAACAACAACAACAATGTCAACAACAACAACAACAACGTCAAATAAACAACAACAACTATGTCAACAACTACAATAACAACATCAAATAAACAACAACAACAACAATGTCAACAACAACAACAAAGTCAAATAAACAACAACAACAACAACGTCAAATAAACAACAACAACAACGTTAACAACAACGTCAAATAAACAACAACAACAAGGTCAAATAAATAACAACAACAACGTCAAATAAACAACAAAAACAACGACAACAACAATGTCAAATAAGAACAACAACAACAACAATAACGTCAAATAAACAACAACAACAACGTCAAATGAATAACAACAACAACAAGGTCAAATAAACAACAATTATTACAACAACGTCAAATAAGCAACAACAATAACAACAATAACAATTACAACAACAACAACAACGTCAAATAAACAACAACAACAACGTCAAATAAAAAACAACAACAACAACATCAACAACAACAAAAACGTCAAATAAACAACAACAACAACGTCAATAACAACAACTACGTCAAATAAACAACAACAACAACAACGTCAAATAAACAACAACAACAACAATGTCAACAACAACAACATCAAATAAACAACAACAACAACAACGTCAAATAAAAAACAACAACGTCAAATAAAAAAAACAACAACAACAACATCAACAACAACAAAAACGTCAAATAAACATCAACAACAACGTCAATAACAACAACTACGTCAAATAAACAACAACAACAACAACATCAAATAAACAACAACAACAACAACAACGTCAAATAAACAACAACAACAACAATGTCAATAACAACAACGTCAAATAAAAAACAACAAAAAACGTCAAATAAACAACAACAACTAAAACAACATCAAATAAACAACAACAACAACAACGTCAACAACAACAACAACAACAATGTCAAATAAACAACAACAACAACAACGTCAAATAAACAACAACAACAACAACGTCAAATTAACAACAACAACAACGTCAAATAAACAACAACAACAACGTCAAATAAACAACCACAACAACGTCAAATAAACAACAACAACAACACCAACAATAACAACAACAACATCAACGTCAAATAAACAACAAAAACAACAACAACAATGTCAACAACATTAACAACGTCAAATAAACAACAACAATAACAACCTCAAATAAACAACAACAACAACAACATCAACAACAACAACAATGTTAAATAAACAACAACAACAACAACAATAACAACAACAATAACGTCAAATAAACAACAACAACCACAACGTTAAATAAATAACAACAACAACAACAACAACAAATACAACAACAACAACGTCAAATAACAACAACAACGTCAAATAAACAACAACAACAACAACGTCAAATAAACAACAACGTCAAATAAACAACAACAACAACAACAACGTCAAATAAACAACAACAACAACAACAACTTCAAATAAATAAAAAAACAACAACAATGTCAAATAAACAACAACAACAACACCGTCAACAACGACAACAATGTCAAATAATTACAACAACAACAACGTCCAATAAACAACAACAATAACAACAACGTCAACAACAACAACAAAGTCAAATAAACATCAACAACAACGTCAAATAAACAACAACGTCAACAACAACAACAACAACAACGTCAAATAAACAACAACAACTATGTCAACAACAACAACAACATCAAATAAACAACAACAACAACAACAACGTCAACAACAATAACAACGTCAAATAAACAACAATAACAACAACAACAACATCAAATAAACAACAAAAACAACAACAACAATGTCAACAACATTAACAATGTCAAATAAATAACAACAACAACAACGTCAACAACAACAACAACAACGTCAAATAAACAACAACAATAACAACAACAATAACAACGTCAAATAAACAACAACAACAACGTTAAATAAACAACAACAACAACGTCAAATAAACAACAACAACAACAAATACAACAACAACAACTTCAAATAACAACAACAACGTCAAATAAACAACAACAACAACGTCCAAAAAACAACAACAACAACAACGTCAACAACAACAACCACAAAGTCAAATAAACAACATAAACAACGTCAAATAAACAACAACGTCAACAACAACAACAACGTCAAATAAACAACAACAACTATGTCAACAACAACAACAACATCAAATAAACAACAACAACAACAACGTCAACAATAATAACAACGTCAAATAAACAACAATAACAACAACAACAACATCAAATAAACAGCAAAAACAATAACAACAATGTCAACAACATTATTAACGTCAAATAAACAACAACAACAACAACGTCAACAACAACAACAACGTCAAATAAACAACAACAACAACAACAACAATAACAACGTCATAAAAACAACAACATTAACGTCAAATGAACAACAACAACAACGTCAAATAAACAACAACAACAACAACAACAACAACAAATACAACAACAAGAACAACTTCAAATAACAACAACATCGTCAAATAAACAACAACAACAACGTCAAATAAACAACAACAATAATAACAATAATGTCAAATAAACAACAACAACAAAAACGTCAAATAAATAAGAACAACAACAACAATGTCAAATAAACAACAACAACAACAACACCGTCAACAATAACAACAACAATGTCAAATAAACAACAACAACAACGTCCAATAAACAACAACAACAACAACAACGTCAACAACAACAACAACAATGTCAAATAAACAACAACAACGTCAAATAAACAACAACAACGTCAAATAAACAACAACAGAAACAACAACAACAACGTCAAATAAACAACAACAACTATGTCAACAACAACAATAACAACATCAAATAAACAACAACAACAACAATGTCAACAACAACAACAAAGTCAAATAAACAACAACAACAACGTCAAATAAACAACAACAATAGCAACGCTAACAACAACATCAAATAAACAACAACAACAACAACAGCGTCAAATAAATAACAACAACAACGTCAAATAAACAACAAAAACAACGACAACAACAACGTCAAATAAAGAACAACAACAACAACAATAACGTCAAATAAACAACAACAACAACGTCAAATGAATAACAACAACAACAAGGTCAAATAAACAACAATAATAACAACAACGTCAAATAAGCAACAACAATAACAACAATAACAATTACAACAACAACAACAACAACGTCAAATAAACAACAACAAAAACGTCAAATAAACAACAACAACAACAATGTCAACAACAACAACATCAAATAAACAACAACAACAACGTCAAATAAAAAACAACAATGTCAAATAAAAAAAAACAACAACAACATCAACAACAACAAAAACGTCAAATAAACATCAACAAAAACGTCAAATAAACAACAACAACAACAACAACATCAAATAAACAACAACAACAACAACGTCAAATAAACAACAACAACAACAATGTCAATAACAGCAACGTCAAATAAAAAACAACAAAAACGTCAAATAAACAACAACAACTAAAACAACATCAAATAAACAACAACAACAACAACAACAACAACGTCAAATAAATAACAACAACTAAAACAACATCAAATAAACAACAACAACAACGTCAAATAAACAACAACAACAACGTCAACAACAACAACAATGTCAAATAAACAACAACAACAACAACGTCAAATAAACAACAACAACAACAACGTCAAATTAACAACAACAACAACAACGTCAAATAAACAACAACAACGTCAAATAAACAACAACAACAACACCAACAATAACAACAACAACATCAACGTCAAATAAACAACAAAAACAACAACAACAAAGTCAACAACATTAACAACGTCAAATAAACAACAACAACAACGTCAAATAAACAACAACAACAACAACAATGTTAAATAAACAACAACAACAACAATAACAACAACAATAACGTCAAATAAACAACAACAACCAAAACGTTAAATAAATAACAACAACAACAACAACAACAAATACAACAACAACAACAACGTCAAATAACAACACCAACGTCAAATAAACAACAACAACAACAACGTCAAATAAACAACAACAACAACAACAACAACGTCAAATAAACAACAACAACAACAACAACGTCAAATAAATAACAACAACAACAATGTCAAATAAACAACAACAACAACACTGTCAACAACGACAACAATGTCAAATAACAACAACAACAACATCCAATAAACAACGACAATAACAACAACGTCAACAACAACAACAAAGTCAAATAAACAACAACAACAACGTCAAATAAACAACAACGTCAACAACAACAACAACAACGTCAAATAAACAACAACAACTATGTCAACAACAACAACAACATCAAATAAACAACAACAACAACAACGTCAACAACAATAACAACGTCAAATAAACAACAATAACAACAACAACAACAACAACAACATCAAATAAACAACAAAAACAACAACAACAATGTCAACAACATTAACAATGTCAAATAAACAACAACAACAACAACGTCAACAACAACAACAACGTCAAATAAACAACAACAACAACAACAACAATAACAACGTCAAATAAACAACAACAACAACGTCAAATAAATAACAACAACAACATCAAATAAACAACAACAACAACAACAAATACAACAACAACAACAACTTCAAATAACAACAACAACGTCAAATAAACAACAACAACAACGTCCAATAAACAACAACAACAACAACGTCAACAACAACAACAACAAAGTCAAATAAACAACATAAACAACGTCAAATAAACAACAACGTCAACAACAACAACAACAACAACGTCAAATAAACAACAACAACTATGTCAACAACAACAACAACATCAAATAAACAACAACAACAACAACGTCAACAACAATAACAACGTCAAATAAACAACAATAACAACAACAACAACAACATCAAATAAACAACAAAAACAACAACAACAATGTCAACAACATTAACAACGTCAAATAAACAACAACAACAACAACGTCAACAACAACAACAACGTCAAATAAACAATAACAACAACAACAATAACAACGTCAAAAAAACAACAACATTAACGTCAAATAAACAACAACAACAACGTCAAATAAACAACAACAACAACAACAACAAATACAACAACAACAACAACTTCAAATAACAACAACAACGTCAAATAAAAAACAACAACAACGTCAAATAAACAACAACGTCAAATAAACAACAACAATAACAATAATGTTAAATAAACAACAACAACAACAACACCGTCAACAACAACAACAATGTCAAATAAACAACAACAACAACGTCCAATAAACAACAACAACAACAACGTCAACAACAACAACAACGTCAAATAAACAACAACAACATCAAATAAACAACAACAACGTCAAATAAACAACAACAGAAACAACAACAACAACGTCAAATAAACAACAACAACTATGTCAACAACAACAATAACAACATCAAATAAACAACAACAACAACAATGTCAACAACAACAACAAAGTCAAATAAACAACAACAACAATGTCAAATAAACAACAACAATAACAACGTTAACAACAACGTCAATTAAACAACAACAACAACAACAACAACGTCAAATAAATAACAACAACAACGCCAAATAAACAACAAAAACAACGACAACAACAACGTCAAATAAAGAACAACAACAACAACGTCAAATGAATAACAACAACAACAAGGTCAAATAAACAACAATAATAACAACAACGTCAAATAAGCAACAACAATAACAACAATAACAATTACAACAACAACAACAACAACGTCAAATAAACAACAACAACAATGTCAAATAAACAACAACAACAACGTCAAATAAACAACAACAACAACAACGTCAAATAAAAAACAACAACAACAACATCAACAACAACAAAAGCGTCAAATAAACAACAACAACAACAACGTCAATAACAACAACTACGTCAAATAAACAACAACAACATCAAATAAACAACAACAACAACAATGTCAACAACATTAACATCAAATAAACAACAACAACAACAACAACAAAAACGTCATATAAAAAACAACAACGTCAAATAAAAAATAACAACAACAACAACATCAACAACAACAAAAACGTCAAATAAACATTAACAACAACGTCAATAACAACAACTACGTCAAATAAACAACAACAACAACAACAACGACAAATAAACAACAACAACAACGTCAAATAAATAACAACAACAACAATGTCAAATAAACAACAACAACAACAACAACAACAATGTCAAATAAACAACAACAACAACGTCCAATAAACAACAACAACAACGTCAACAACAACAACAACAACGTCAAATAAACAACAACAACGTCAAATAAACAACAACAACAATGTCAACAACAATAATAACAACATCAAATAAACAAAAACAACAACAATGTCAACAACAACAACAAAGTCAAATAAACAACAACAACAACAACAACGTCAAATAAACAACAACAACAACGTTAACAACAACGTCAAATAAACAACAACAACAACAACAACGTCAAATAAATAACAACAACAACGTCAAATAAACAACAAAAACAACGACAACAACAACGTCAAATAAGAACAACAACAACAACAACAATAACGTCAAATAAACAACAACAACAACGTCAAATGAATAACAACAATGACAAGGTCAAATAAACAATAATAATAACAACAACGTCAAATAAGCAACAACAATAACAACAATAACAATTACAACAACAACAACAACGTCAAATAAACAACAACAACAACAACGTCAAATAAACAACAACAACAACGTCAAATTAAAAACAACAAAACAACATCAACAACAACAAAAACGTCAAATAAACAACAACAACAACGTCAATAACAACAACTACGTCAAATAAACAACAACAACAACAACGTCAAATAAACAACAACAACACCAACAACATCAAATAAACAACAACAACAATAATGTCAAATAAAAAACAACAACGTCAAATAAAAAAAAACAACAACAACAACATCAACAACAACAAAAACGTCAAATAAACATCAACAACAACGTCAATAACAACAACTACGTCAAATAAACAACAACAATAACAACAACATCAAATAAACAACAACAACAACGTCAAATAAACAACAACAACAACAATGTCAATAACAACAACGTCAAATAAAAAACAACAAAAACGTCAAATAAACAACAACAACTAAAACAACATCAAATAAACAACAACAACAACAACGTCAAATAAACAACAATAACAACAACAACATCAAATAAACAACAAAAACAACAACAACAATGTCAACAACATTAACAACGTCAAATAAACAACAACAACAACAACGTCAACAACAACAACAACGTCAACAACAACAACAACGTCAAATAAACAACAACAACAACAACAATAACAACGTCAAAAAATAAACAATGTTAAATAAACAACAACAACAACAACACCGTCAACAACAACAACAATGTCAAATAAACAACAACAACAACGTCCAATAAACAACAACAACAACAACGTCAACAACAACAACAACAACGTCAAATAAACAACAACAACGTCAAATAAACAACAACAAAAACAACAACAACAACGTCAAATAAACAACAACAACTATGTCAACAACAACAATAACAACATCAAATAAACAACAACAACAACAATGTCAACAACAACAACAAAGTCAAATAAACAACAACAACAACAACAACGTCAAATAAACAACAACAACAACAACAACGTTAACAACAACGTCAAATAAACAACAACAACAACGTCAAATAAATAACAACAACAACGTCAAATAAACAACAAAAACAACGACAACAACAACGTCAAATAAAGAACAACAACAACAACAATAACGTCAAATAAACAACAACAACAACGTCAAATGAATAACAACAACAACAAGGTCAAATAAACAACAATAATAACAACAACGTCAAATAAGCAACAACAATAACAACAATAACAATTACAACAACAACAACAACGTCAAATAAACAACAACAACAACAATGTCAAATAAAAAACAACAACAACAACATCAACAACAACAAAAGCGTCAAATAAACAACAACAACAACAACGTTAATAACAACAATTACGTCAAATAAACAACAACAAAAACAACAACAACAACGTCAAATAAACAACAACAACAACAATGTCAACAACAACAACATCAAATAAACCACAACAACAACAACGTCAAATAAAAAACAACAACGTCAAATAAAAAACAACAACAACAACAACATCAACAACAACAAAAACGTCATATAAACATCAACAACAACGTCAATAACAACAACTACGTCAAATGAACAACAACAACAACAACATCAAATAAACAACAACAACAACAAAGTCAAATAAACAACAACAATAACAATGTCAATAACAACAACGTCAAGTAAAAAACATCAAAAACGTCAATTAAACAACAACAACTAAAACAACATCAAATAAACAACAACAACAACGTCAAATAAACAACAACAACTAAAACAACATCAAATAAACAACAACAACAACAACGTCAAATAAACAACAACAACGTCAACAACAACAACAACAATGTCAAATAAACAACAACAACAACAACGTCAAATAAACAACAACAACAACAATAACGTCAAATTAACAACAACAACAACGTCAAATAAACAACAACAACAACAACAACGTCAAATAAGCAACAACAACAACGTCAAATAAACAACAACAACAACACCAACAATAACAACAACAACATCAACGTCAAATAAACAACAAAAACAACAACAACAATGTCAACAACATTAACAACGTCAAATAAACAACAACAACAACAGCAACGTCAAATAAACAACAACATCAACAACATCAACAACAACAACAATGTTAAATAAACAACAACAACAACAACAACAACAACAATAACGTCAAATAAACAACAACAACAACAACGTTAAATAAATTACAACAACAACAACAACAAATACAACAACAACAACAACGTCAAATAACAACAACAACGTCAAATAAACAACAACAACAACAACGTCAAATAAACAACAACAACAACAACAACAACGTCAAATAAACAACAACAACAACAACGTCAAATAAATAACAACAACAACAATGTCAAATAAACAACAACAACAACACCGTCAACAACAACAACAATGTCAAATAACAACAACAACAACAACGTCCAATAGACAACAACAACAACAACAACGTCAACAACAACAACAAAGTCAAATAAACAACAACAACAACGTCAAATAAACAACAACGTCAACAACAACAACAACAACGTCAAATAAACAACAACAACTATGTCAACAACAACAACAACAACATCAAATAAACAACAACAACAACGTCAACAACAATAACAACGTCAAATAAACAACAATAACAACAACAACAACAACAACAACATCAAATAAACGACAAAAACAACAACAACAATGTCAACAACATTAAAAATGTCAAATAAACAACAACAACAACAACGTCAACAACAACAACAACGTCAAATAAACAACAACAACAACAACAATAACAACGTCAAATAAACAACAACAACAACGTCAAATAAACAACAACAACAACGTCAAATAAACAACAACAACAACAACAAATACAACAACAACAACAACTTCAAATAACAACAACAACGTCAAATAAACAACAACGTCAAATAAACAACAACAACAACGTCAAATAAACAACAACAACAATAACAATAATGTCAAATAAACAACAACAACAACAACGTCAAATAAATAACAACAACAACAACAATGTCAAATAAACAACAACAACAACGTCCAATAAACAACAACAACAACAACGTCAACAACAACAACAACAACGTCAAATAAACAACAACAACGTCAAATAAACAACAACAACGTCAAATAAACAACAACAAAAAAAACAACAACAACGTCAAATAAACAACAACAACTATGTCAACAACAACAATAACAAAAACAACAACAATGTCAACAACAACAACAAAGTCAAATAAACAACAACAACAACGTCAAATAAACAACAACAATAGCAACGTTAACAACAACGTCAAATAAACAACAACAACAACAACAACGTCAACTAAATAACAACAACAACGTCAAATAAACAACAAAAACAACGACAACAACAACGTCAAATAAAGAACAACAACAACAACAATAACGTCAAATAAACAACAACAACAACGTCAAATGAATAACAACAACAACAAGGTCAAATAAACAACAATAATAACAACAACGTCAAATAAGAAACAACAAGAACAACAACATCAAATAAACAACAACAATAACAACATCAACAACAACAACAATGTTAAATAAACAACAACAACAACAATAACAACAACAATAACGTCAAATAAACAACAACAACAACAACGTTAAATAAATTACAACAACAACAACAACAAATACAACAACAATAACAATGTCAAATAACAACAACAACGTCAAATAAACAACAACAACAACGTCAAATAAACAACAACAACAACAACAACGTCAAATAAACAACAACAACAACAACGTCAAATAAATAACAACAACAACAATGTCAAATAAACAACAACAACAACACCGTCAACAACGACAACAATGTCAAATAACAATAACAACAACAACGTCCAATAGACAACAACAACAATAACAACGTCAACAACAACAACAAAGTCAAATAAACTACAACAACAACGTCAAATAAACAACAACGTCAACAACAACAACAACAACGTCAAATAAACAACAACAACTATGTCAACAACAACAACAACATCAAATAAACAACAACAACAACGTCAAACACAATAACAACGTCAAATAAACAACAATAACAACAACAACAACAACAACAACAACAACATCAAATAAACAACAAAAACAACAACAACAATGTCAACAACATTAAAAATGTCAAATAAACAACAACAACAACGTCAACAACAACAACAACGTCAAATAAACAACAGCAACAACAACAATAACAACGTCAAATAAACAACAACAACAATGTCAAATAAACAACAACAACAACGTCAAATAAACAACAACAACAACAAATACAACAACAACAACAACTTCAAATAACAACAACAACGTCAAATAAACAACAACGTCAAATAAACAACAACAACAACGTCAAATAAACAACAACAACAATAACAATAATGTCAAATAAACAACAACAACAACAACGTCAAATAAATAACAACAACAACAACAATGTCAAATAAACAACAACAACAACGTCCAATAAACAACAACAACAACAACGTCAACAACAACAACAACAACAACGTCAAATAAACAACAACAACGTCAAATAAACAACAACAAAAAAAACAACAACAACGTCAAATAAACAACAACAACTATGTCAACAACAACAATAACAAAAACAACAACAATGTCAACAACAACAACAAAGTCAAATAAACAACAACAACAACGTCAAATAAACAACAACAATAGCAACGTTAACAACAACGTCAAATAAACAACAACAACAACAACGTCAACTAAATAACAACAACAACGTCAAATAAACAACAAAAACAACGACAACAACAACGTCAAATAAAGAACAACAACAACAACAATAACGTCAAATAAACAACAACAACAACGTCAAATGAATAACAACAACAACAAGGTCAAATAAACAACAATAATAACAACAACGTCAAATAAGCAACAACAATAACAACAATAACAATTACAACAACAACAACAACAGCGTCAAATAAACAACAACAACAACGTCAAATAAACAACAACAACAACAACAACGTCAAATAAAAAACAACAACAACAACATCAACAACAACAAAAGCGTCAAATAAACAACAACAACAACAACGTCAATAACAACAACTACGTCAAATAAACAACAACAACAACGTCAAATAAACAACAACAACAACAATGTCAACAACAACAACATCAAATAAACAACAACAACAACAACAACAACAACAACAACAACAACAACGTCAAATAAAAAACAACAACGTCAAATAAAAAACAACAACAACAACAACATCAACAACAACAAAAACGTCAAATTAACAACAACAACAACAACGTCAAATAAACAACAACAACAACAACAACGTCAAATAAATAACAACAACAACAACAATGTCAAATAAACAACAACAACAACACCGTCAACAACAACAACAATGTCAAATAAACAAAAACAACAATGTCCAATAAACAACAACAACAACGTCAACAACAACAACAACCACAACGTCAAATAAACAACAACAACGTCAAATAAACAACAACAACAATGTCAACAACAACAATAACAACATCAAATAAACAACAACAACAACAATGTCAACAAATACAACAAAGTCAAATAAACAACAACATCAACAACAACGTCAAATAAACAACAACAACAACGTTAACAACATCGTCAAATAAACAACAACAACAACGTCAAATAAATAACAACAACAACGTCAAATAAACAACAAAAACAACGACAACAACAACGTCAAATAAGAACAACAACAACAACAACAATAACGTCAAATAAACAACAACAACAACGTCAAATGAATAACAACAACAACAAGGTCAAATAAACAACAATAATAACAACAACGTCAAATAAGCAACAACAATAACAACAATAACAATTACAACAACAACAACAACGTCAAATAAACAACAACAACAACAATGTCAAATAAAAAACAACAACAACAACATTAACAACAACAAAAGCGTCAAATAAACAACAACAACAACAACAACGTTAATAACAACAATTACGTCAAATAAACAACAACAAAAACAACAACAACAACGTCAAATAAACAACAACAACAACAATGTCAACAACAACAACAACATCAAATAAACCACAACAACAACAACGTCAAATAAAAAACAACAACGTCAAATAAAAAACAACAACAACAACAACATCAACAACAACAAAAACGTCATATAAACATCAACAACAACGTCAATAACAACAACTACGTCAAATGAACAACAACAACAACATCAAATAAACAACAACAACAACAAAGTCAAATAAACAACAACAACAACAATGTCAATAACAACAACGTAAAGTAAAAAACAACAAAAACGTCAATTAAACAACAACAACTAAAATAACATCAAATAAACAACAACAACAACGTCAAATAAACAACAACAACTAAAACAACATCAAATAAACAACAACAACAACAACGTCAAATAAACAACAACAACGTCAACAACAACAACAACAATGTCAAATAAACAACAACAACAACAACGTCAAATAAACAACAACAACAACAATAACGTCAAATTAACAACAACAACAACGTCAAATAAACAACAACAACAACAACGTCAAATAAACAACAACAACAACGTCAAATAAACAACAACAACAACACCAACAATAACAACAACAACATCAACGTCAAATAAACAACAAAAACAACAACAACAATGTCAACAACATTAACAACGTCAAATAAACAACAACAACAACAGCAACGTCAAATAAACAACAACAACAACAACAACATCAACAACAACAACAATGTTAAATAAACAACAACAACAACAATAACAACAACAATAACGTCAAATAAACAACAACAACAACGTTAAATAAATTACAACAACAACAACAACAACTACAACAACAACAACAACGTCAAATAACAACAACAACGTCAAATAAACAACAACAACAACGTCAAATAAACAACAACGTCAAATAAACAACAACAACAACAACAACAACAACGTCAAATAAACAACAACAACAACAACGTCAAATAAATAACAACAACAACAACAATGTCAAATAAACAACAACAACAACACCGTCAACAACGACAACAATGTCAAATAACAACAACAACAACAACGTCCAATAGACAACAACAACAACAACAACGTCAACAACAACAACAAAGGCAAATAAACAACAACAACAACGTCAAATAAACAACAACGTCAACAACAACAACAACAACATCAAATAAACAACTACAACTATGTCAACAACAACAACAACAACATCAAATAAACAACAACAACAACGTCAACAACAATAACAACGTCAAATAAACAACAATAACAACAACAACAACAACAACAACATCAAATAAACGACAAAAACAACAACAACAATGTCAACAACATTAAAAATGTCAAATAAACAACAACAACAACAACGTCAACAACAACAACAACGTCAAATAAACAACAACAACAACAACAATAACAACGTCAAATAAACAACAACAACAACGTCAAATAAACAACAACAACAACGTCAAATAAACAACAACAACAACGTCAAATAAACAACAACAACAACAAATACAACAACAACAACAACTTCAAATAACAACAACAACGTCAAATAAACAACAACAACAACGTCAAATAAACAACAACAACAATAACAATAATGTCAAATAAACAACAACAACAACAACGTCAAATAAATAACAACAACAACAATGTCAAATAAACAACAACAACAACGTCCAATAAACAACAACAACAACAACGTCAACAACAACAACAACAACGTCAAATAAACAACAACAACGTCAAATAAACAACAACAAAAAAAACAACAACAACGTCAAATAAACAACAACAACTATGTCAACAACAACAATAACAAAAACAACAACAATGTCAACAACAACAACAAAGTCAAATAAGCAACAACAACAACGTCAAATAAACAACAA
The DNA here is from genome assembly GCA_948472305.1 of Vicia faba. Taxonomy (NCBI): domain Eukaryota; kingdom Viridiplantae; phylum Streptophyta; class Magnoliopsida; order Fabales; family Fabaceae; genus Vicia; species Vicia faba. Next base: position 1,385,658,864 of record OX451735.1, on the reverse strand, counting down.
CAATAGCAACGTTAACAACAACGTCAAATAAACAACAACAACAACAACGTCAACTAAATAACAACAACGTCAAATAAACAACAAAAACAACGACAACAACAACGTCAAATAAAGAACAACAACAACAACAATAACGTCAAATAAACAACAACAACAACGTCAAATGAATAACAACAACAACAAGGTCAAATAAACAACAATAATAACAACAACGTCAAATAAGCAACAACAAGAACAACAACGTCAAATAAACAACAACAACAACAACATCAACAACAACAACAATGTTAAATAAACAACAACAACAACAATAACAACAACAATAACGTCAAATAAACAACAACAACAACAACAACGTTAAATAAATTACAACAACAACAACAACAAATACAACAACAACAACAATGTCAAATAACAACAACAACGTCAAATAAACAACAACAACAACGTCAAATAAACAACAACGTCAAATAAACAACAACAACAACAACAACGTCAAATAAACAACAACAACAACAACGTCAAATAAATAACAACAACAACAATGTCAAATAAACAACAACAACAACACCGTCAACAACGACAACAATGTCAAATAACAACAACAACAACGTCCAATAGACAACAACAACAATAACAACGTCAACAACAACAACAAAGTCAAATAAACAACAACAACAACGTCAAATAAACAACAACGTCAACAACAACAACAACAACAACGTCAAATAAACAACAACAACTATGTCAACAACAACAACAACATCAAATAAACAACAACAACAACGTCAAACACAATAACAACGTCAAATAAACAACAATAACAACAACAACAACAACAACAACATCAAATAAACAACAAAAACAACAACAACAATGTCAACAACATTAAATATGTCAAATAAACAACAACAACAACAACAACGTCAACAACAACAACAACAACGTCAAATAAACAATAGCAACAACAACAATAACAACGTCAAATAAACAACAACAACAATGTCAAATAAACAACAACAACAACGTCAAATAAACAACAACAACAACAAATACAACAACAACAACAACTTCAAATAACAACAACAACGTCAAATAAACAACAACGTCAAATAAACAACAACAACAACGTCAAATAAACAACAACAACAATAACAATAATGTCAAATAAACAACAACAACAACAACGTCAAATAAATAACAACAACAACAACAATGTCAAATAAACAACAACAACAACGTCCAATAAACAACATCAACAACAACGTCAACAACAACAACAACAACAACGTCAAATAAACAACAACAACGTCAAATACACAACAACAACGTCAAATAAACAACAACAAAAAAAACAACAACAACGTCAAATAAACAACAACAACTATGTCAACAACAACAATAACAACAACAACAACAATGTCAACAACAACAACAAAGTCAAATAAACAACAACAACAACGTCAAATAAACAACAACAATAGCAACGTTAACAACAATGTCAAATAAACAACAACAACAACAACGTCAACTAAATAACAACAACAACGTCAAATAAACAACAAAAACAACGACAACAACAACGTCAAATAAAGAACAACAACAACAACAATAACGTCAAATAAACAACAACAACAACGTCAAATGAATAACAACAACAACAAGGTTAAATAAACAACAATAATAACAACAACGTCAAATAAGCAACAACAATAACAACAATAACAATTACAACAACAACAACGTCAAATAAACAACAACAACAACGTCAAATAAACAACAACAACAACAACAACAACGTCAAATAAAAAACAACAACAACAACATCAACAACAACAAAAGCGTCAAATAGACAACAACAACAACAACGTCAATAACAACAACTACGTCAAATAAACAACAACAACAACGTCAAATAAACAACAACAACAACAATGTCAACAACAACAACATCAAATAAACAACAACAACAACAACAACAACAACAACAACAACAACAACAACAACAACAACAACAACGTCAAATAAAAAACAACAACGTCAAATAAAAAACAACAACAACAACAACATCAACAACAACAAAAACGTCAAATAAACAACAACAACAACAACAACGTCAAATAAACAACAACAACAACAACAACGTCAAATAAATAACAACAGCAACAACAATGTTAAATAAACAACAACAACAACACCGTCAACAACAACAACAATGTCAAATAAACAAAAACAACAATGTCCAATAAACAACAATAACAACGTCAACAACAACAACAACAACAACGTCAAATAAACAACAACAACGTCAAATAAACAACAACAACAATGTCAACAACAACAATAACAACATCAAATAAACAACAACAACAACAATGTCAACAAATACAACAAAGTCAAATAAACAACAACAACAACGTCAAATAAACAACAACAACAACGTTAACAACATCGTCAAATAAACAACAACAACAACGTCAAATAATTAACAACAACAACGTCAAATAAACAACAAAAACAACGACAACAACAACGTCAAATAAGAACAACAACAACAATAATAACGTCAAATAAACAACAACAACAACGTCAAATGAATAACAACAACAACAAGGTCAAATAAACAACAATAATAACAACAACGTCAAATAAGCAACAACAATAACAACAATAACAATTACAACAACAACAACAACGTCAAATAAACAACAACAACAACGTCAAATAAACAACAACAACAACGTCAAATAAAAAACAACAAAACAACATCAACAACAACAAAAACGTCAAATAAACAACAACAACAACAACGTCAATAACAACAACCACGTCAAATAAACAACAACAACAACAACAACGTCAAATAAACAACAACAACAATGTAAACAACAACAACATCAAATAAACAACAACAACAACAACGTCAAATAAAAAACAACAACGTCAAATAAAAAAAACAACAACAACAACATCAACAACAACAAAAACGTCAAATAAACATCAACAACAACGTCAATAACAACAACTACGTCAAATAAACAACAACAACAACAACAACATCAAATAAACAACAACAACAACAACGTCAAATAAACAACAACAACAACAATGTCAATAACAACAACGTCAAATAAACAACAACAACAACAACGTCAAATAAACAACAACAACAACACCAACAATAACAACAACAACATCAACGTCAAATAAACAACAAAAACAACAACAACAATGTCAACAACATTAACAACGTCAAATAAACAACAACAACAACAACAACGTCAAATAAACAACAACAACAACAACATCAACAACAACAACAATAATAACAACAACAATAACGTCAAATAAACAACAACAACCACAACGTTAAATAAATAACAACAACAACAACAACAAATACAACAACAACAACAACAACAACAACGTCAAATAACAACAAGAACGTCAAATAAACAACAACAACAACGTCAAATAAACAACAACGTCAAATAAACAACAACAACAACAACAACAACGTCAAATAAACAACAACAACAACAACGTCAAATAAATAACAACAACAACAATGTCAAATAAACAACAACAACAACACCGTCAACAACGACAACAATGTCAAATAACAACAACAACAACAACGTCCAATAAACAACAACAATTACAACAACGTCAACAACAACAACAAAGTCAAATAAACAACAACAACAACGTCAAATAAACAACAACGTCAACAACAACAACAACAACGTCAAATAAACAACAACAACTATGTCAACAACAACAACAACAACATCAAATAAACAACAACAACAACAACAACGTCAACAACAATAACAACGTCAAATAAACAACAATAACAACAACAACAACAACAACATAAAATAAACAACAAAAACAACAACAACAATGTCAACAACATTAACAATGTCAAATAAACAACAACAACAACGTCAACAACAACAACAACGTCAAATAAACAACAATAACAACAACAACAATAACAACGTCAAATAAACAACAACTACAACGTCAAATAAACAACAACAACGTCAAATAAACAACAACAACAACAAATACAACAACAACAACTTCAAATAACAACAACAACGTCAAATAAACAACAACAACAACGTCCAATAAACAACAACAACAACAACAACGTCAACAACAACAACAACAAAGTCAAATAAACAACATAAACAACGTCAAATAAACAACAACGTCAACAACAACAACAACGTCAAATAAACAACAACAACTATGTCAACAACAACAACAACATCAAATAAACAACAACAACAACAACGTCAACAACAATAACAACGTCAAATAAACAACAATAACAACAACAACAACAACATCAAATAAACAACAAAAACAACAACAACAATGTCAACAACATTAACAACGTCAAATAAACAACAACAACAACAACATCAAATAAACAACAACAGAAACAACAACAACAATGTCAAATAAACAACAACAACTATGTCAACAACAACAATAACAACATCAAATAAACAACAACAACAATGTCAACAACAACAACAACAACAACAACGTCAAATAAACAACAACAATAACGCTAACAACAACGTCAAATAAACAACAACAACAACAACAACGTCAAATAAATAACAACAACAACGTCAAATAAACAACAAAAACAACGACAACAACAACGTCAAATAAAGAACAACAACAACAACAACAACAATAACGTCAAATAAACAACAACAACAACGTCAAATGAATAACAACAACAACAAGGTAAAATAAACAACAATAATAACAACAACGTCAAATAAGCAACAACAATAACAACAATAACAATTACAACAACAACAACAACAAAGTCAAATAAACAATAACAACAACGTCAAATAAACAACAACAACAACAACAACGTCAAATAAAAAACAACAACGTCAAATAAAAAACAACAACAACAACAACATCAACAACAACAAAAACGTCAAATAAACATCAACAACAACGTCAATAACAACAACTACGTCAAATAAACAACAAAAACAACAACAACGTCAAATAAATAACAACAATAACATCAAATAAATAACAACAACAACAACAATGTCAAATAAACAACAACAACAACAACACCGTCAACAACAACAACAATGTCAAATAAACAACAACAACAACGTCCAATAAACAACAACAACAACAACGTCAACAACAACAATAACAACGTCAAATAAACAACAACAGAAACAACAACAACAACGTCAAATAAACAACAACGACTATGTCAACAACAACAATAACAACATCAAATAAACAACAACAACAACAATGTCAACAACAACAAAGTCAAATAAACAACAACAACAACAACAACAACAACAACGTTAACAACAACGTCAAATAAACAACAACAACAACAACGTCAAATAAATAATAACAACAACGTCAAATAAACAACAAAAACAACGACAACAACAACGTCAAATAAAGAACAACAACAACAACAACAACAATAATGTCAAATAAATAACAACAACAACGTCAAATGAATAACAACAACAACAAGGTAAAATAAACAACAATAATAACAACAACGTCAAATAAGCAACAACAATAACAACAATAACAATTACAACAACAACAACAACAACGTCAGATAAACAACAACAACAACGTCAAATAAACAACAACCACAACAACAACGTCAAATAAAAAACAACAACGTCAAATAAAAAACAACAACAACAACAACATCAACAACAACAAAAACGTCAAATAAACATCAACAACAACGTCAATAACAACAACTACGTCAAATAAACAACAAAAACAACAACAATGTCAAATAAATAACAACAATAACATCAAATAAATAACAACAACAACAACAATGTCAAATAAACAACAACAACAACAACAACACCGTCAACAACAACAACAATGTCAAATAAACAACAACAACAACGTCCAATAAACAACAACAACAACAACAACGTCAACAACAACAATAACAACGTCAAATAAACAACAACAACGTCAAATAAACAACAACAGAAACAACAACAACAACGTCAAATAAACAACAACGACTATGTCAACAACAATAATAACAACATCAAATAAACAACAACAACAACAACAATGTCAACAACAACAACAAAGTCAAATAAACAACAACAACAACAACAATGTCAAATAAACAACAACAACAACAACAACGTTAACAACAACGTCAAATAAACAACAACAACAACAACGTCAAATAAATAACAACAACAACGTCAAATAAACAACAAAAACAACGACAACAACAACGTCAAATAAAGAACAACAACAACAACAACAACAATAACGTCAAATAAACAACAACAACAACGTCAAATGAATAACAACAACAACAAGGTCAAATAAACAACAATAATAACAACAACGTCAAATAAGCAACAACAATAACAACAATAACAATTACAACAACAACAACGTCAAATAAACAACAACAACAACAACGTCAAATAAAAAACAACAACAACAACATCAACAACAACAAAAGCGTCAAATAAACAACAACAACAACGTCAATAACAACAACTACGTCAAATAAACAACAACAACAACGTCAAATAAACAACAAGAACAACAATGTCAACAACAACAACATCAAATAAACAACAACAACAACAACAACGTCAAATAAAAAACAACAACGTCAAATAAAAAAAAACAACAACAACAACATAAACAACAACAAAAACGTCAAATAAACATCAACAACAACGTCAATAACAACAACTACGTCAAATAAACAACAACAACAACAACAACATCAAATAAACAACAACAACAACAACGTCAAATAAACAACAACAACAACAACAATGTCAATAACAACAACGTCAAATAAAAAACAACAAAAACGTCAAATAAACAACAACAACTAAAATAACATCAAATAAACAACAACAACAACAACAACGTCAAATAAACAACAACAACTAAAACAACATCAAATAAACAACAACAACAACAACAACAACGTCAAATAAACAACAACAACAACGTCAACAACAACAACAATGTCAAATAAACAACAACAACAACGTCAAATAAACAACAACAACAACAACGTCAAATTAACAACAACAACAACGTCAAATAAACAACAACAACAACAACGTCAAATAAACAACAACAACAACAACGTCAAATAAACAACAACAACAACACCAACAATAACAACAACAACATCAACGTCAAATAAACAACAAAAACAACAACAACAATGTCAACAACATTAACAACGTCAAATAAACAACAACAACAACAACAACAACAACAACAACGTCAAATAAACAACAACAACAACAACATCAACAACAACAACAACAATAACAACAACAATAACGTCAAATAAACAACAACAACCACAACGTTAAATAAATAACAACAACAACAACAACAACAAATACAACAACAACAACAACAACAACGTCAAATAACAACAACAACGTCAAATAAACAACAACAACAACGTCAAATAAACAACAACGTCAAATAAACAACAACAACAACACCGTCAACAACGACAACAATGTCAAATAACAACAACAACAACAACGTCCAATAAACAACAACAATAACAACAACGTCAACAACAACAACAAAGTCAAATAAACAACAACAACAACAACAACAACGTCAACAACAATAACAACGTCAAATAAACAATAACAACAACAACAACAACAACATAAAATAAACAACAAAAACAACAACAACAATGTCAACAACATTAACAATGTCAAATAAACAACAACAACAACGTCAACAACAACAACAACGTCAAATAAACAACAACAACAAAAACAATAACAACGTCAAATAAACAACAACTACAACGTCAAATAAACAACAACAACGTCAAATAAACAACAACAACAACAAATACAACAACAACAACAACTTCAAATAACAACAACAACGTCAAATAAACAACAACAACAACGTCCAATAAACAACAACAACAACAACAACGTCAACAACAACAACAACAAAGTCAAATAAACAACATAAACAACGTCAAATAAACAACAACGTCAACAACAACAACAACGTCAAATAAACAACAACAACTATGTCAACAACAACAACAACATCAAATAAACAACAACAACAACAACGTCAACAACAATAACAACGTCAAATAAACAACAATAACAACAACAACAACAACAACATCAAATAAACAACAAAAACAACAACAACAATGTCAACAACATTAACAACGTCAAATAAACAACAACAACAACAACAACATCAAATAAACAACAACAGAAACAACAACAACAATGTCAAATAAACAACAACAACAACTATGTCAACAACAACAATAACAACATCAAATAAACAACAACAACAATGTCAACAACAACAACAACAACAACAAAGTCAAATAAACAACAACAACAACAACGTTAACAACAACGTCAAATAAACAACAACAACAACAACGTCAAATAAATAACAACAACAACGTCAAATAAACAACAAAAACAACGACAACAACAACGTCAAATAAAGAACAACAACAACAACAACAACAATAACGTCAAATAAACAACAACAACGTCAAATGAATAACAACAACAACAAGGTAAAATAAACAACAATAATAACAACAACGTCAAATAAGCAACAACAATAACAACAATAACAATTACAACAACAACAACAACAACGTCAAATAAACAACAACAACAACGTCAAATAAACAACAACAACAACAACAACGTCAAATAAAAAACAACAACGTCAAATAAAAAACAACAACAACAACAACATCAACAACAACAAAAACGTCAAATAAACATCAACAACAACGTCAATAACAACAACTACGTCAAATAAACAACAAAAACAACAACAACGTCAAATAAATAACAACAATAACATCAAATAAATAACAACAACAACAACAATGTCAAATAAACAACAACAACAACAACAACACCGTCAACAACAACAACAATGTCAAATAAACAACAACAACAACGTCCAATAAACAACAACAACAACAACGTCAACAACAACAATAACAACGTCAAATAAACAACAACAACGTCAAATAAACAACAACAGAAACAACAACAACAACGTCAAATAAACAACAACGACTATGTCAACAACAACAATAACAACATCAAATAAACAACAACAACAACAATGTCAACAACAACAACAAAGTCAAATAAACAACAACAACAACAACAACAACGTCAAATAAACAACAACAACAACAACAACGTTAACAACAACGTCAAATAAACAACAACAACAAC
>OX451735.1:1385589538-1385647038 GCA_948472305.1 Vicia faba | reverse complement strand
AAACATCAACAACAACGTCAAATAAACAACAACGTCAACAACAACAACAGCAACAACGTCAAATAAACAATAACAACTATGTCAACAACAACAACAACATCAAATAAACAACAACAACAACAACGTCAACAACAATAACAACGTCAAATAAACAACAATAACAACAACAACAACAACAACATCAAATAAACAACAAAAACAACAACAACAATGTCAACAACATTAACAATGTCAAATAAACAACAACAACAACGTCAAATAAACAACAACAACAACAAATACAACAACAACAACTTCCAATAAACAACAACAACAACAAATACAACAACAACAACTTCAAATAACAACAACAACGTCAAATAAACAACAACAACAACGTCCAAAAAATAACAACAACAACAACGTCAACAACAACAACCACAAAGTCAAATAAACAACATAAACAACGTCAAATAAACAACAACGTCAACAACAACAACAACAACAACGTCAAATAAACAACAACAACTATGTCAACAACAACAACATCAAATAAACAACAACAACAACAACAACGTCAACAATAATAACAACGTCAAATAAACAACAATAACAACAACAACAACAACATCAAATAAACAACAAAAACAATAACAACAATGTCAACAACATTATTAACGTCAAATAAACAACAACAACAACAACCTCAACAACAACAACAACGTCAAATAAACAACAACAACAACAACAACATCAAATAAACAACAACAACAACAATGTCAACAACAACAACATCAAATAAACAACAACAACAACAACAACAAAAACGTCAAATAAAAAACAACAACGTCAAATAAAAAATAACAACAACAACAACATCAACAACAACAAAAACGTCAAATAAACATTAACAACAACGTCAATAACAACAACTACGTCAAATAAACAACAACAACAACAACGTCAAATAAACAACAACAACAACAACGTCAAATAAATAACAACAACAACAATGTCAAATAAACAACAACAACAACAACAACGTCAACAACAACAACAATGTCAAATAAACAACAACAACAACGTCCAATAAACAACAACAACAACGTCAACAACAACAACAACAACGTCAAATAAACAACAACAACGTCAAATAAACAACAAAAGAAACAACAACAACAACGTCAAATAAACAACAACAACTATGTCAACAACAACAATAACAACATCAAATAAACAACAACAACAACAACAACAACAACAACAATGTCAACAACAACAACAAAGTCAAATAAACAACAACAACAACAACGTCAAATAAACAACAACAACAAACAACGTTAACAACAACGTCAAATAAACAACAACAACAACAACAACGTCAAATAAATAACAACAACAACATCAAATAAACAACAAAAACAACGACAACAACAACGTCAAATGAAGAACAACAACAACAACAACAACAATAACGTCAAATAAACAACAACAACAACAACAACGTCAAATGAATAACAACAACAACAAGGTCAAATAAACCACAATAATAACAACAACGTCAAATAAGCAACAACAATAACAACAATAACAATTACAACAACAACAACGTCAAATAAACAACAACAACAACGTCAAATAAACAACAACAACAACAACAACGTCAAATAAAAAACAACAACAACAACATCAACAACAACAAAAGCGTCAAATAAACAACAACAACAACAACGTCAATAACAACAACTACGTCAAATAAACAACAACAACAACGTCAAATAAACAACAACAACAACAATGTCAACAACAACAACATCAAATAAACAACAACAACAACAACAACAACAACGTCAAATAAAAAACAACAACGTCAAATAAAAAACAACAACAACAACAACATCAACAACAACAAAAACGTCAAATAAACATCAACAACAACGTCAATAACAACAACTACGTCAAATAAACAACAACAACAACAACAACAACGTCAAATAAACAACAACAACAACAACGTCAATTAAATAACAACAACAACAACAATGTCAAATAAACAACAACAACAACACCGTCAACAACAACAACAATGTCAAATAAACAACAACCACAACGTCCAATAAACAACAACAACAACGTCAACAACAACGACAACAACGTCAAATAAACAACAACAACGTCAAAAAAACAACAACAACAATGTCAACAACAACAATAACAACATCAAATAAACAACAACAACAACAATGTCAACAAATACAACAAAGTCAAATAAACAACAACAACAACAACAACGTGAAATTAACAACAACAACAACGTTAACAACATCGTCAAATAAACAACAACAACAACGTCAAATATATAACAACAACAACGTCAAATAAACAACAAAAACAACGACAACAACGACGTCAAATAAGAACAACAACAACAACAACAATAACGTCAAATAAACAACAACAACAACGTCAAATGAATAACAACAACAACAAGGTCAAATAAACAACAATAATAACAACAACGTCAAATAAGCAACAACAATAACAACAATAACAATTACAACAACAACAACAACAACGTCAAATAAACAACAACAACAACGTCAAATAAACAACAACAACAACGTCAAATAAAAAACAACAAAACAACATCAACAACAACAAAAACGTCAAATAAACAACAACAACAACAACAACTACGTCAAATAAACAACAATAACAACAACAACGTCAAATAAACAACAACAACAACAATGTAAACAACAACAACATCAAATAAACAACAACAACAACAACGTCAAATAAAAAACAACAACGTCAAATAAAAAAAACAACAACAACAACATCAACAACAACAAAAACGTCAAATAAACATCAACAACAACGTCAATAACAACAACTACGTCAAATAAACAACAACAACAACAACAACATCAAATAAACAACAACAACAACAACGTCAAATAAACAACAACAACAACAACAATGTCAATAACAACAACGTAAAATAAAAAACAACAAAAACGTCAAATAAACAACAACAACTAAAATAACATCAAATAAACAACACCAACAACAACAACGTCAAATAAACAACAACAACTAAAACAACATCAAATAAACAACAACAACAACAACAACAACAACGTCAAATAAACAACAACAACAACATCACCAACAACAACAATGTCAAATAAACAACAACAACAACAACAACGTCAAATAAACAACAACAACAACAACGTCAAATTAACAACAACAACAACGTCAAATAAACAACAACAACAACAACGTCAAATAAACAACAACAACAACGTCAAATAAACAACAACAACAACACCAACAATAACAACAACAACATCAACGTCAAATAAACAACAAAAACAACAACAACAATGTCAACAACATTAACAACGTCAAATAAACAACAACAATAACAACAACAACAACGTCAAATAAACAACAACAACATCAACAACAACAACAACAATAACAACAACAATAACGTCAAATAAACAACAACCACAACGTTAAATAAATAACAACAACAACAACAACAAATACAACAACAACAACAACAACAACGTCAAATAACAACAACAACGTCAAATAAACAACAACAACAACGTCAAATAAACAACAACAACAACAACAACAACAACGTCAAATAAACAACAACAACAACAACAACGTCAAATAAATAACAACAACAACAATGTCAAATAAACAACAACAACAACACCGTCAACAACGACAACAATATCAAATAACAACAACAACAACAACGTCCAATAAACAACAACAATAACAACAACGTCAACAACAACAACAAAGTCAAATAAACAACAACAACAACGTCAAATAAACAACAACGTCAACAACAACAACAACAACGTCAAATAAACAACAACAACTATGTCAACAACAACAACAACATCAAATAAACAACAACAACAAAAACAACGTCAACAACAATAACAACGTCAAATAAACAACAATAACAACAACAACAACAACATCAAATAAACAACAAAAACAACAACAACAATGTCAACAACATTAACAATGTCAAATAAACAACAACAACAACGTCAACAACAACAACAACGTCAAATAAACAACAACAACAACAATAACAACGTCAAATAAACAACAACTACAACGTCAAATAAACAACAACAACGTCAAATAAACAACAACAACAACAAATACAACAACAACAACAACTTCAAATAACAACAACAACGTCAAATAAACAACAACAACAACGTTCAATAAACAACAACAACAACAACAACAACAACGTCAACAACAACAACAACAAAGTCAAATAAACAACATAAACAGCGTCAAATAAACAACAACGTCAACAACAACAACAACGTCAAATAAACTACAACAACTATGTCAACAACAACAACAACATCAAATAAACAACAACAACAACAACGTCAACAACAATAACAACGTCAAATAAACAACAATAACAACAACAACAACAACATCAAATAAACAACAAAAACAACAACAACAATGTCAACAACATTAACAACGTCAAATAAACAACAACAACAACAACGTCAAATAAACAACAACAGAAACAACAACAACAATGTCAAATAAACAACAACAACTATGTCAACAACAACAATAACAACATCAAATAAACAACAACAACAATGTCAACAACAACAACAACAACAACGTCAAATAAACAACAACAACAACAACGTTAACAACAACGTCAAATAAACAACAACAACAACAACGTCAAATAAATAACAACAACAACGTCAAATAAACAACAAAAACAACGACAACAACAACGTCAAATAAAGAACAACAACAACAACAACAACAATAATGTCAAATAAACAACAACAACAACGTCAAATGAATAACAACAACAACAAGGTAAAATAAACAACAATAATAACAACAACGTCAAATAAGCAACAACAATAACAACAATAACAATTACAACAACAACAACAACGTCAAATAAACAACAACAACAACGTCAAATAAACAACAACAACAACAACAACGTCAAATAAAAAACAACAACGTCAAATAAAAAACAACAACAACAACAACATCAACAACAACAACAAAAACGTCAAATAAACATCAACAACAATGTCAATAACAACAACTACGTCAAATAAACAACAAAAACAACAACAACGTCAAATAAATAACAACAATAACGTCAAATAAATAACAACAACAACAACAACGTCAAATAAATAACAACAACAACATCAAATAAACAACAAAAACAACGACAACAACAACGTCAAATAAAGAACAACAACAACAACAACAACAACAACAACAACAATAACGTCAAATAAACAACAACAACAACAACAACAACGTCAAATGAATAACAACAACAACAAGGTCAAATAAACAACAATAATAACAACAACGTCAAATAAGCAACAACAATAACAACAATAACAATTACAACAACAACGTCAAATAAACAACAACAACAACGTCAAATAAACAACAACAACAACAACAACGTCAAATAAAAAACAACAACAACAACATCAACAACAACAAAAGCGTCAAATAAACAACAACAACAACAACGTCAATAACAACAACTACGTCAAATAAACAACAACAACAACATCAAATAAACAACAACAACAACAATGTCAACAACAACAACATCAAATAAACAACAACAACAACAACAACAACAACAACAACGTCAAATAAAAAACAACAACGTCAAATAAAAAACAACAACAACAACAACATCAACAACAAAAAAAACGTCAAATAAACATCAACAACAACGTCAATAACAACAACTACGTCAAATAAACAACAACAACAACAACAACAACGTCAAATAAACAACAACAACAACAACAACGTCAAATAAATAACAACAACAACAACAATGTCAAATAAACAACAACAACAACACCGTCAACAACAACAACAATGTCAAATAAACAACAACCACAACGTCCAATAAACAACAACAACAACGTCAACAACAATGACAACAACGTCAAATAAACAACAACAACGTCAAAAAAACAACAACAACAATGTCAACAACAACAATAACAACATCAAATAAACAACAACAACAACAATGTCAACAAATACAACAAAGTCAAATAAACAACAACAACAACAACAACGTCAAATAAACAACAACAACAACGTTAACAACATCGTCAAATAAACAACAACAACAACGTCAAATAAATAACAACAACAACGTCAAATAAACAACAAAAACAACGACAACAACAACGTCAAATAAGAACAACAACAACAACAACAATAACGTCAAATAAACAACAACAACAACGTCAAATGAATAACAACAACAACAAGGTCAAATAAACAACAATAATACCAACAACGTCAAATAAGCAACAACAATAACAACAATAACAATTACAACAACAACAACAACGTCAAATAAACAACAACAACAACGTCAAATAAACAACAACAACAACGTCAAATAAAAAACAACAAAACAACATCAACAACAACAAAAACGTCAAATAAACAACAACAACAACAACGTCAATAACAACAACTACGTCAAATAAACAACAATAACAACAACAACGTCAAATAAACAACAACAACAACAATGTAAACAACAACAACATCAAATAAACAACAACAACAACAACGTCAAATAAAAAACAACAACGTCAAATAAAAAAAACAACAACAACAACATCAACAACAACAAAAACGTCAAATAAACATCAACAACAACGTCAATAACAACAACTACGTCAAATAAACAACAACAACAACAACAACATCAAATAAACAACAACAACAACAACGTCAAATAAACAACAACAGCAACAATGTCAATAACAACAACGTCAAATAAAAAACAACAAAAACGTCAAATAAACAACAACAACTAAAATAACATCAAATAAACAACAACAACAACAACGTCAAATAAACAACAACAACTAAAACAACATCAAATAAACAACAACAACAACAACAACGTCAAATAAACAACAACAACAACGTCAACAACAACAACAATGTCAAATAAACAACAACAACAAAAACGTCAAATAAACAACAACAACAACAACAACAACGTCAAATTAACAACAACAACAACGTCAAATAAACAACAACAACGTCAAATAAACAACAACAACAACGTCAAATAAATAACAACTACAACACCAACAATAACAACAACAACATCAACGTCAAATAAACAACAAAAACAACAACAACAATGTCAACAACATTAACAACGTCAAATAAACAACAACAACAACAACAACAACGTCAAATAAACAACAACAACAACATCAACAACAACAACAACAATAACAACAACAATAACGTCAAATAAACAACAACCACAACGTTAAATAAATAACAACAACAACAACAACAACAACAAATACAACAACAACAACAACAACGTCAAATAACAACAACAACGTCAAATAAACAACAACAACAACGTCAAATAAACAACAACGTCAAATAAACAACAACAACAACAACAACAACGTCAAATAAACAACAACAACAACAACAACAACGTCAAATAAATAACAACAACAACAATGTCAAATAAACAACAACAACAACACCGTCAACAACGACAACAATGTCAAATAACAACAACAACAACAACGTCCAATAAAAAACAACAATAACAACAACGTCAACAACAACAACAAAGTCAAATAAACAACAACAACAACGTCAAATAAACAACAACGTCAACAACAACAACAACGTCAAATAAACAACAACAACTATGTCAACAACAACAACAACAACATCAAATAAACAACAACAACAACAACAACGTCAACAACAATAACAACGTCAAATAAACAACAATAACAACAACCATAACAACATCAAATAAACAACAAAAACAACAACAACAATGTCAACAACATTAACAATGTCAAATAAACAACAACAACAACGTCAACAACAACAACGTCAAATAAACAACAACAACAACAACAATAACAACGTCAAATAAACAACAACTACAACGTCAAATAAACAACAACAACGTCAAATAAACAACAACAACAACAAATACAACAACAACAACAAATTCAAATAACAACAACAACGTCAAATAAACAACAACAACAACGTCTAATAAACAACAACAACAACAACAACGTCAACAACAACAACAACAAAGTCAAATAAACAACATAAACAGCGTCAAATAAACAACAACGTCAACAACAACAACAACGTCAAATAAACTACAACAACTATGTCAACAACAACAACAACATCAAATAAACAACAACAACAACAACGTCAACAACAATAACAACGTCAAATAAACAACAATAACAACAACAACAACATCAAATAAACAACAAAAACAACAACAACAATGTCAACAACATTAACAACGTCAAATAAACAACAACAACAACAACAACGTCAAATAAACAACAACAGAAACAACAACAACAATGTCAAATAAACAACAACAACTATGTCAACAACAACAATAACAACATCAAATAAACAACAACAACAACAATGTCAACAACAACAACAACAACAACGTCAAATAAACAACAACAACAACAACAACAAAGTTAACAACAACGTCAAATAAACAACAACAACAACAACGTCAAATAAATAACAACAACAACGTCAAATAAACAACAAAAACAACGACAACAACAACGTCAAATAAAGAACAACAACAAGAACAACAACAATAACGTCAAATAAACAACAACAACAACGTCAAATGAATAACAACAATAACAAGGTAAAATAAACAACAATAATAACAACAACGTCAAATAAGCAACAACAATAACAACAATAACAATTACAACAACAACAACAACAACGTCAAATAAACAACAACAACAACGTCAAATAAACAACAACAACAACAACGTCAAATAAAAAACAACAACGTCAAATAAAAAACAACAACAATAAAACATCAACAACAACAACAAAAACGTCAAATAAACATCAACAACAACGTCAATAACAACAACTACGTCAAATAAACAACAAAAACAACAACAACGTCAAATAAATAACAACAATAACGTCAAATAAATAACAACAACAACAACAATGTCAAATAAACAACAACAACAACAACAACACCGTCAACAACAACAACAATGTTAAATAAACAACAACAACAACGACGTCAACAACAACAATAACAACGTCAAATAAACAACAACAACGTCAAATAAACAACAACAGAAACAACAACAACAACGTCAAATAAACAACAACAACAACTATGTCAACAACAACAATAACAACATCAAATAAACAACAACAACAACAATGTCAACAACAACAACAAAGTCAAATAAACAACAACAACAACAACGTCAAATAAACAACAACAACAACAACAACAACAACGTTAACAACAACGTCAAATAAACAACAACAACAACAACAACAACGTCAAATAAATAACAACAACGTCAAATAAACAACAAAAACAACGACAACAACAACGTCAAATAAAGAACAACAACAACAACAACAATAACGTCAAATAAACAACAACAACAACGTCAAATGAATAACAACAACAACAAGGTCAAATAAACAACAATAATAACAACAACGTCAAATAAGCAACAACAATAACAACAATAACAATTACAACAACAACAACGTCAAATAAACAACAACAACAACGTCAAATAAACAACAACTACAACGTCAAATAAACAACAACAACGTCAAATAAACAACAACAACAACAAATACAACAACAACAACAACTTCAAATAACAACAACAACGTCAAATAAACAACAACAACAACGTTCAATAAACAACAACAACAACAACAACAACAACGTCAACAACAACAACAACAAAGTCAAATAAACAACATAAACAGCGTCAAATAAACAACAACGTCAACAACAACAACAACGTCAAATAAACTACAACAACTATGTCAACAACAACAACAACATCAAATAAACAACAACAACAACAACGTCAACAACAATAACAACGTCAAATAAACAACAATAACAACAACAACAACAACATCAAATAAACAACAAAAACAACAACAACAATGTCAACAACATTAACAACGTCAAATAAACAACAACAACAACAACGTCAAATAAACAACAACAGAAACAACAACAACAATGTCAAATAAACAACAACAACTATGTCAACAACAACAATAACAACATCAAATAAACAACAACAACAATGTCAACAACAACAACAACAACGTCAAATAAACAACAACAACAACAACGTTAACAACAACGTCAAATAAACAACAACAACAACAACGTCAAATAAATAACAACAACAACGTCAAATAAACAACAAAAACAACGACAACAACAACGTCAAATAAAGAACAACAACAACAACAACAACAATAATGTCAAATAAACAACAACAACAACGTCAAATGAATAACAACAACAACAAGGTAAAATAAACAACAATAATAACAACAACGTCAAATAAGCAACAACAATAACAACAATAACAATTACAACAACAACAACAACGTCAAATAAACAACAACAACAACGTCAAATAAACAACAACAACAACAACAACGTCAAATAAAAAACAACAACGTCAAATAAAAAACAACAACAACAACAACATCAACAACAACAACAAAAACGTCAAATAAACATCAACAACAATGTCAATAACAACAACTACGTCAAATAAACAACAAAAACAACAACAACGTCAAATAAATAACAACAATAACGTCAAATAAATAACAACAACAACAACAACGTCAAATAAATAACAACAACAACATCAAATAAACAACAAAAACAACGACAACAACAACGTCAAATAAAGAACAACAACAACAACAACAACAACAACAATAACGTCAAATAAACAACAACAACAACAACAACAACGTCAAATGAATAACAACAACAACAAGGTCAAATAAACAACAATAATAACAACAACGTCAAATAAGCAACAACAATAACAACAATAACAATTACAACAACAACGTCAAATAAACAACAACAACAACGTCAAATAAACAACAACAACAACAACAACAACGTCAAATAAAAAACAACAACAACAACATCAACAACAACAAAAGCGTCAAATAAACAACAACAACAACAACGTCAATAACAACAACTACGTCAAATAAACAACAACAACAACGTCAAATAAACAACAACAACAACAATGTCAACAACAACAACATCAAATAAACAACAACAACAACAACAACAACAACAACAACGTCAAATAAAAAACAACAACGTCAAATAAAAAACAACAACAACAACAACATCAACAACAAAAAAAACGTCAAATAAACATCAACAACAACGTCAATAACAACAACTACGTCAAATAAACAACAACAACAACAACAACAACGTCAAATAAACAACAACAACAACAACAACGTCAAATAAATAACAACAACAACAACAATGTCAAATAAACAACAACAACAACACCGTCAACAACAACAACAATGTCAAATAAACAACAACCACAACGTCCAATAAACAACAACAACAACGTCAACAACAATGACAACAACGTCAAATAAACAACAACAACGTCAAAAAAACAACAACAACAATGTCAACAACAACAATAACAACATCAAATAAACAACAACAACAACAATGTCAACAAATACAACAAAGTCAAATAAACAACAACAACAACAACAACGTCAAATAAACAACAACAACAACGTTAACAACATCGTCAAATAAACAACAACAACAACGTCAAATAAATAACAACAACAACGTCAAATAAACAACAAAAACAACGACAACAACAACGTCAAATAAGAACAACAACAACAACAACAATAACGTCAAATAAACAACAACAACAACGTCAAATGAATAACAACAACAACAAGGTCAAATAAACAACAATAATACCAACAACGTCAAATAAGCAACAACAATAACAACAATAACAATTACAACAACAACAACAACGTCAAATAAACAACAACAACAACGTCAAATAAACAACAACAACAACGTCAAATAAAAAACAACAAAACAACATCAACAACAACAAAAACGTCAAATAAACAACAACAACAACAACGTCAATAACAACAACTACGTCAAATAAACAACAATAACAACAACAACGTCAAATAAACAACAACAACAACAATGTAAACAACAACAACATCAAATAAACAACAACAACAACAACGTCAAATAAAAAACAACAACGTCAAATAAAAAAAACAACAACAACAACATCAACAACAACAAAAACGTCAAATAAACATCAACAACAACGTCAATAACAACAACTACGTCAAATAAACAACAACAACAACAACAACATCAAATAAACAACAACAACAACAACGTCAAATAAACAACAACAGCAACAATGTCAATAACAACAACGTCAAATAAAAAACAACAAAAACGTCAAATAAACAACAACAACTAAAATAACATCAAATAAACAACAACAACAACAACGTCAAATAAACAACAACAACTAAAACAACATCAAATAAACAACAACAACAACAACAACGTCAAATAAACAACAACAACAACGTCAACAACAACAACAATGTCAAATAAACAACAACAACAAAAACGTCAAATAAACAACAACAACAACAACAACGTCAAATTAACAACAACAACAACGTCAAATAAACAACAACAACGTCAAATAAACAACAACAACAACGTCAAATAAACAACAACTACAACACCAACAATAACAACAACAACATCAACGTCAAATAAACAACAAAAACAACAACAACAATGTCAACAACATTAACAACGTCAAATAAACAACAACAACAACAACAACAACGTCAAATAAACAACAACAACAACATCAACAACAACAACAACAATAACAACAACAATAACGTCAAATAAACAACAACCACAACGTTAAATAAATAACAACAACAACAACAACAACAAATACAACAACAACAACAACAACGTCAAATAACAACAACAACGTCAAATAAACAACAACAACAACGTCAAATAAACAACAACGTCAAATAAACAACAACAACAACAACAACAACGTCAAATAAACAACAACAACAACAACAACAACGTCAAATAAATAACAACAACAACAATGTCAAATAAACAACAACAACAACACCGTCAACAACGACAACAATGTCAAATAACAACAACAACAACAACGTCCAATAAAAAACAACAATAACAACAACGTCAACAACAACAACAAAGTCAAATAAACAACAACAACAACGTCAAATAAACAACAACGTCAACAACAACAACAACGTCAAATAAACAACAACAACTATGTCAACAACAACAACAACAACATCAAATAAACAACAACAACAACAACAACGTCAACAACAATAACAACGTCAAATAAACAACAATAACAACAACCATAACAACATCAAATAAACAACAAAAACAACAACAACAATGTCAACAACATTAACAATGTCAAATAAACAACAACAACAACGTCAACAACAACAACGTCAAATAAACAACAACAACAACAACAATAACAACGTCAAATAAACAACAACTACAACGTCAAATAAACAACAACAACGTCAAATAAACAACAACAACAACAAATACAACAACAACAACAAATTCAAATAACAACAACAACGTCAAATAAACAACAACAACAACGTCTAATAAACAACAACAACAACAACAACGTCAACAACAACAACAACAAAGTCAAATAAACAACATAAACAGCGTCAAATAAACAACAACGTCAACAACAACAACAACGTCAAATAAACTACAACAACTATGTCAACAACAACAACAACATCAAATAAACAACAACAACAACAACGTCAACAACAATAACAACGTCAAATAAACAACAATAACAACAACAACAACATCAAATAAACAACAAAAACAACAACAACAATGTCAACAACATTAACAACGTCAAATAAACAACAACAACAACAACAACGTCAAATAAACAACAACAGAAACAACAACAACAATGTCAAATAAACAACAACAACTATGTCAACAACAACAATAACAACATCAAATAAACAACAACAACAACAATGTCAACAACAACAACAACAACAACAACGTCAAATAAACAACAACAACAACAACAACAAAGTTAACAACAACGTCAAATAAACAACAACAACAACAACGTCAAATAAATAACAACAACAACGTCAAATAAACAACAAAAACAACGACAACAACAACGTCAAATAAAGAACAACAACAAGAACAACAACAATAACGTCAAATAAACAACAACAACAACGTCAAATGAATAACAACAATAACAAGGTAAAATAAACAACAATAATAACAACAACGTCAAATAAGCAACAACAATAACAACAATAACAATTACAACAACAACAACAACAACGTCAAATAAACAACAACAACAACGTCAAATAAACAACAACAACAACAACGTCAAATAAAAAACAACAACGTCAAATAAAAAACAACAACAATAAAACATCAACAACAACAACAAAAACGTCAAATAAACATCAACAACAACGTCAATAACAACAACTACGTCAAATAAACAACAAAAACAACAACAACGTCAAATAAATAACAACAATAACGTCAAATAAATAACAACAACAACAACAATGTCAAATAAACAACAACAACAACAACAACACCGTCAACAACAACAACAATGTTAAATAAACAACAACAACAACGACGTCAACAACAACAATAACAACGTCAAATAAACAACAACAACGTCAAATAAACAACAACAGAAACAACAACAACAACGTCAAATAAACAACAACAACAACTATGTCAACAACAACAATAACAACATCAAATAAACAACAACAACAACAATGTCAACAACAACAACAAAGTCAAATAAACAACAACAACAACAACGTCAAATAAACAACAACAACAACAACAACAACAACGTTAACAACAACGTCAAATAAACAACAACAACAACAACAACAACGTCAAATAAATAACAACAACGTCAAATAAACAACAAAAACAACGACAACAACAACGTCAAATAAAGAACAACAACAACAACAACAATAACGTCAAATAAACAACAACAACAACGTCAAATGAATAACAACAACAACAAGGTCAAATAAACAACAATAATAACAACAACGTCAAATAAGCAACAACAATAACAACAATAACAATTACAACAACAACAACGTCAAATAAACAACAACAACAACGTCAAATAAACAACAACAACAACGTCAAATAAACAACAACAACAACAACGTCAAATAAAAAACAACAACAACAACATCAACAACAACAAAAGCGTCAAATAAACAACAACAACAACGTCAATAACAACAACTACGTCAAATAAACAACAACAACAACGTCAAATAAACAACAACAACAACAATGTCAACAACAACAACATCAAATAAACAACAACAACAACAACAACAACAACAACAACAACGTCAAATAAAAAACAACAACGTCAAATAAAAAACCACAACAACAACAACATCAACAACAACAAAAACGTCAAATAAACATCAACAACAACGTCAATAACAACAACTACGTCAAATAAACAACAACAACAACAACAACAACGTCAAATAAACAACAACAACAACAACAACGTCAAATAAATAACAACAACAACAACAACACCGTCAACAACAACACCGTCAACAACAACAACAATGTCAAATAAACAACAACAACAACGTCCAATAAACAACAACAACAACAATGTCAACAACAACAACAACAACGTCAAATAAACAACAACAACGTCAAATAAACAACAACAACTATGTCAACAACTACAATAACAACATCAAATAAACAACAACAACAACAACAATGTCAACAACAACAACAAAATCAAATAAACAACAACAACAACAACAACGTCAAATAAACAACAACAACAACGTTAACAACAACGTCAAATAAACAACAACAACAACAACAACGTCAAATAAATAACAACAACAACGTCAAATAAACAATAAAAACAACGACAACAACAATGTCAAATAAGAACAACAACAACAACAACAACAATACCGTCAAATAAACAACAACAACAACGTCAAATGAATAACAACAACAACAAGGTCAAATAAACTACAATTATTACAACAACGTCAAAATAAGCAACAACAATAACAACAATAACAATTACAACAACAACAACAACGTCAAATAAACAACAACAACAACGTCAAATAAACAACAACAACAACGTCAAATAAAAAACAACAACAACAACATCAACAACAACAAAAACGTCAAATAAACAACAACAACAACGTCAATAACAACAACTACGTCAAATAAACAACAACAACAACAACAACGTCAAATAAACAACAACAACAACAATGTCAACAACAACAACATCAAATAAACAACAACAACAACAATGTCAAATAAAAAACAACAACGTCAAATAAAAAAAACAACAACAACAACATCAACAACAACAAAAACTTCAAATAAACATCAACAACAACGTCAATAACAACAACTACGTCAAATAAACAACAACAACAACAACAACAACATCAAATAAACAACAACAACAACAACGTCAAATAAACAACAACAACAACAATGTCAAATAAACAACAACAACAACAACAACTTCAACAACAACAACAATGTCAAATAAACAACAACAACAACGTCCAATAAACAACAACAACAACGTCAACAACAACAACAACAACAACAACGTCAAATAAACAACAAAAGAAACAACAACAACAACGTCAAATAAACAACAACAACTATGTCAACAACAACAATAACAACATCAAATAAACAACAACAACAACAACAACAATGTCAACAACAACAACAAAGTCAAATAAACAACAACAACAACAACGTCAAATAAACAACAACAACAAACAACGTTAACAACAACGTCAAATAAAAAACAACAACAACAACGTCAAATAAATAACAACAACAACATCAAATAAACAACAAAAACAACGACAACAACAACGTCAAATAAAGAACAACAACAACAACAACAACAACAATAACGTCAAATAAACAACAACAACAACAACAACGTCAAATGAATAACAACAACAACAAGGTCAAATAAACAACAATAATAACAACAACGTCAAATAAGCAACAACAATAACAACAATAATAATTACAACAACAACAACGTCAAATAAACAACAACAACAACGTCAAATAAACAACAACAACAACAACAACGTCAAATAAAAAACAACAACAACAACATCAACAACAACAAAAGCGTCAAATAAACAACAACAACAACAACGTCAATAACAACAACTACGTCAAATAAACAACAACAACAACATCAAATAAACAACAACAACAACAATGTCAACAACAACAACATCAAATAAACAACAACAACAACAACAACAACAACGTCAAATAAAAAACAACAACGTCAAATAAAAAACAACAACAACAACAACATCAACAACAACAAAAACGTCAAATAAACATCAACAGCAACATCAATAACAACAACTACGTCAAATAAACAACAACAACAACAACAACGTCAAATAAACAACAACAACAACGTCAAATAAATAACAACAACAACAACAATGTCAAATAAACAACAACAACAACACCGTCAACAACAACAACAATGTCAAATAAACAACAACCACAACGTCCAATAAACAACAACAACAACGTCAACAACAACGACAACAACGTCAAATAAACAACAACAACGTCAAAAAAACAACAACAACAATGTCAACAACAACAATAACAACATCAAATAAACAACAACAACAACAATGTCAACAAATACAACAAAGTCAAATAAACAACAACAACAACAACGTCAAATAAACAACAACAACAACGTTAACAACATCGTCAAATAAACAACAACAACAACGTCAAATAAATAACAACAACAACGTCAAATAAACAACAAAAACAACGACAACAATAACGTCAAATAAGAACAACAACAACAACAACAATAACGTCAAATAAACAACAACAACAACGTCAAATGAATAACAACAACAACAAGGTCAAATAAACAACAATAATAACAACAACGTCAAATAAGCAACAACAATAACAACAATAACAATTACAACAACAACAACAACGTCAAATAAACAACAACAACAACGTCAAATAAAAAACAACAAAACAACATCAACAACAACAAAAACGTCAAATAAACAACAACAACAACAACGTCAATAACAACAACTACGTCAAATAAACAACAATAACAACAACAACGTCAAATAAACAACAACAACAACAATGTAAACAACAACAACATCAAATAAACAACAACAACAACAACGTCAAATAAAAAACAACAACGTCAAATAAAAACAACAACAACAACAACATCAACAACAACAAAAACGTCAAATAAACATCAACAACAACGTCAATAACAACAACTACGTCAAATAAACAACAACAACAACAACAACATCAAATAAACAACAACAACAACAACGTCAAATAAACAACAACAACAACAATGTCAATAACAACAACGTCAAATAAACAACAATAACTAAAATAACATCAAATAAACAACACCAACAACAACAACGTCAAATAAACAACAACCACTAAAACAACATCAAATAAACAACAACAACAACAACGTCAAATAAACAACAACAACAACGTCACCAACAACAACAATGTCAAATAAACAACAACAACAACAACAACGTCAAATAAACAACAACAAAAACAACAACGTCAAATTAACAACAACAACAACGTCAAATAAACAACAACAACAACAACGTCAAATAAACAACAACAACAACGTCAAATAAACAACAACAACAACACCAACAATAACAACAACAACATCAACGTCAAATAAACAACAAAAACAACAACAACAATGTCAACAACATTAACAACGTCAAATAAACAACAACAACAACAACAACAACAACAACGTCAAATAAATAACAACAACAACATCAACAACAACAACAACAATAACAACAACAATAACGTCAAATAAACAACAACCACAACGTTAAATAAATAACAACAACAACAACAACAACAAATACAACAACAACAACAACAACGTCAAATAACAACAACAACGTCAAATAAACAACAACAACAACGTCAAATAAACAACAACGTCAAATAAACAACAACAACAACAACAACAACGTCAAATAAACAACAACAACAACAACGTCAAATAAATAACAACAACAACAATGTCAAATAAACAACAACAACAACACCGTCAACAACGACAACAATGTCAAATAACAACAACAACAACAACGTCCAATAAACAACAACAATAACAACAACGTCAACAACAACAACAAAGTCAAATAAACAACAACAACAACGTCAAATAAACAACAACGTCAACAACAACAACAACAACGTCAAATAAACAACAACAACTATGTCAACAACAACAACAACATCAAATAAACAACAACAACAACAACAACAACGTCAACAACAATAACAACGTCAAATAAACAACAATAACAACAACAACAACAACATCAAATAAACAACAAAAACAACAACAACAATGTCAACAACATTAACAATGTCAAATAAACAACAACAACAACGTCAACAACAACAACAACGTCAAATAAACAACAACAACAACAATAACAACGTCAAATAAACAACAACTACAACGTCAAATAAACAACAACAACGTCAAATAAACAACAACAACAACAAATACAACAACAACAACAACTTCAAATAACAACAACAACGTCAAATAAACAACAACAACAACGTCCAATAAACAACAACAACAACAACAACGTCAACAACAACAACAACAAAGTCAAATAAACAACATAAACAGCGTCAAATAAACAACAACGTCAACAACAACAACAACGTCAAATAAACTACAACAACTATGTCAACAACAACAACAACATCAAATAAACAACAACAACAACAACGTCAACAACAATAACAACGTCAAATAAACAACAATAACAACAACAACAACAACATCAAATAAACAACAAAAACAACAACAACAATGTCAACAACATTAACAACGTCAAATAAACAACAACAACAACAACGTCAAATAAACAACAACAGAAACAACAACAACAATGTCAAATAAACAACAACAACTATGTCAACAACAACAATAACAACATCAAATAAACAACAACAACAACAATGTCAACAACAACAACAACAACAACGTCAAATAAACAACAACAACAACAACGTCAAATAAATATCAACAACAACGTCAAATAAACAACAAAAACAACGACAACAACAACGTCAAATAAAGAACAACAACAACAACAACAATAATGTCAAATAAACAACAACAACAACGTCAAATGAATAACAACAACAACAAGGTAAAATAAACAACAATAATAACAACAACGTCAAATAAGCAACAACAATAACAACAATAACAATTACAACAACAACAACAACAACAACGTCAAATAAACAACAACAACAACGTCAAATAAACAACAATAACAACAACAACGTCAAATAAAAAACAACAACGTCAAATAAAAAACAACAACAACAACAACATCAACAACAACAACAAAAACGTCAAATAAACATCAACAACAACGTCAATAACAACAACTACGTCAAATAAACAACAAAAACAACAACAACGTCAAATAAATAACAACAACAACGTCAAATAAAGAACAACAACAACAACAACAATAATGTCAAATAAACAACAACAACAACGTCAAATGAATAACAACAACAACAAGGTAAAATAAACAACAATAATAACAACAACGTCAAATAAGCAACAACAATAACAACAATAACAATTACAACAACAACAACAACAACAACGTCAAATAAACAACAACAACAACGTCAAATAAACAACAACAACAACAACAACGTCAAATAAATAACAACAACGTCAAATAAAAAACAACAACAACAACAACATCAACAACAACAACAAAAACGTCAAATAAACATCAACAACAACGTCAATAACAACAACTACGTCAAATAAACAACAAAAACAACAACAACGTCAAATAAATAACAACAATAACGTCAAATAAATAACAACAACAACAACAACGTCAAATACATAACAACAACAACATCAAATAAACAACAAAAACAACGACAACAACAACGTCAAATAAAGAACAACAACAACAACAACAACAATAACGTCAAATAAACAACAACAACAACAACGTCAAATGAATAACAACAACAACAAGGTCAAATAAACAACAACAACAACAACAACGTCAAATAAACAACAACAACAACGTCAACAACAACAACAATATCAAATAAACAACAACAACAACAACGTCAAATAAACAACAACAACAACAACAACGTCAAATTAACAACAACAACAACGTCAAATAAACAACAACAACAACAACGTCAAATAAACAACAACAACGTCAAATAAACAACAACAACAACACCAACAATAACAACAACAACAACAACGTCAAATAAACAACAAAAACAACAACAACAATGTCAACAACATTAACAACGTCAAATAAACAACAACAACAACAACAACAACGTCAAATAAACAACAACAACAACAACAACAATAACAACAACAATAACGTCAAATAAACAACAACCACAACGTTAAATAAATAACAACAACAACAACAACAACAAATACAACAACAACAACAACAACGTCAAATAACAACAACAACGTCAAATAAACAACAACAACAACGTCAAATAAACAACAACGTCAAATAAACAACAACAACAACAACAACGTCAAATAAACAACAACAACAACAACGTCAAATAAATAACAACAACAACAATGTCAAATAAACAACAACAACACCGTCAACAACGACAACAATGTCAAATAACAACAACAACAACAACGTCCAATAAACAACAACAATAACAACAACGTCAACAACAACAACAAAGTCAAATAAACAACAACAACAACGTCAAATAAACAACAACGTCAACAACAACAACAACAACGTCAAATAAACAACAACAACTATGTCAACAACAACAACAACAACATCAAATAAACAACAACAACAACAACAACGTCAACAACAATAACAACGTCAAATAAACAACAATAACAACAACAACAACAACATCAAATAAACAGCAAAAACAACAACAACAATGTCAACAACATTAACAATGTCAAATAAACAACAACAACGTCAACAACAACAACAACGTCAAATAAACAACAACAACAACAACAACAACAACAACGTCAAATAAACAATAACTACAACGTCAAATAAACAACAACAACGTCAAATAAACAACAACAACAACAAATACAACAACAACAACACTTTCAAATAACCACAACAACGTCAAATAAACAACAACAACAACGTCCAATAAACAACAACAACAACAACGTCAACAACAACAACAACAAAGTCAAATAAACAACATAAACAGCGTCAAATAAACAACAACGTCAACAACAACAACAACGTCAAATAAACTACAACAACTATGTCAACAACAACAACAACATCAAATAAACAACAACAACAACAACATCAACAACAATAACAACGTCAAATAAACAACAATAACAACAACAACAACAACATCAAATAAACAACAAAAACAACAACAACAATGTCAACAACATTAACAACGTCAAATAAACAACAACAACAACAACGTCAAATAAACAACAACAGAAACAACAACAACAATGTCAAATAAACAACAACAACTATGTCAACAACAACAATAACAACATCAAATAAACAACAACAACAACAATGTCAACAACAACAACAACAACAACGTCAAATAAACAACAACAACAACAACAACGTTAACAACAACGTCAAATAAACAACAACAACAACAACGTCAAATAAATAACAACAACAACGTCAAATAAACAACAAAAACAACGACAACAACAACGTCAAATAAAGAACAACAACAACAACAACAACAATAATGTCAAATAAACAACAACAACAACGTCAAATGAATAACAACAACAACAAGGTAAAATAAACAACAATAATAACAACAACGTCAAATAAGCAACAACAATAACAACAATAACAATTACAACAACAACAACAACAACAACGTCAAATAAACAACAACAACAACGTCAAATAAACAACAACAACAACAACGTCAAATAAAAAACAACAACGTCAAATAAAAAACAACAACAACAACAACATCAACAACAACAACAAAAACGTCAAATAAACATCAACAACAATGTCAATAACAACAACTACGTCAAATAAACAACAAAAACAACAACAACGTCAAATAAATAACAACAATAACGTCAAATAAATAACAACAACAACAACAACGTCAAATAAATAACAACAACAACATCAAATAAACAACAAAAACAACGACAACAACAACGTCAAATAAAGAACAACAACAACAACAACAACAACAACAATAACGTCAAATAAACAACAACAACAACAACGTCAAATGAATAACAACAACAACAAGGTCAAATAAACAACAATAATAACAACAACGTCAAATAAGCAACAACAATAACAACAATAACAATTACAACAACAACAACGTCAAATAAACAACAACAACAACGTCAAATAAACAACAACAACAACAACAACGTCAAATAAAAAACAACAACAACAACATCAACAACAACAAAAGCGTCAAATAAACAACAACAACAACAACGTCAATAACAACAACTACGTCAAATAAACAACAACAACAACGTCAAATAAACAAAAACAACAACAATGTCAACAACAACAACATCAAATAAACAACAACAACAACAACAACGTCAAATAAAAAACAACAACGTCAAATAAAAAACAACAACAACAACAACATCAACAACAACAAAAACGTCAAATAAACATCAACAACAACGTCAATAACAACAACTACGTCAAATAAACAACAACAACAACGTCAAATAAACAACAACAACAACAACAACGTCAAATAAATAACAACAACAACAACAATGTCAAATAAACAACAACAACAACACCGTCAACAACAACAACAATGTCAAATAAACAACAACCACAACGTCCAATAAACAACAACAACAACGTCAACAACAACGACAACAACGTCAAATAAACAACAACAACGTCAAAAAAACAACAACAACCATGTCAACAACAACAATAACAACATCAAATAAACAACAACAACAACAATGTCAACAAATACAACAAAGTCAAATAAACAACAACAACAACGTCAAATAAACAACAACAACAACGTTAACAACATCGTCAAATAAACAACAACAACAACGTCAAATAAATAACAACAACAACGTCAAATAAACAACAAAAACAACAATGTCAACAACATTAACAATGTCAAATAAACAACAACAACAACGTCAACAACAACAACATCAAATAAACAACAACAACAACAATAATAACAACGTCAAATAAACAACAACTACAACGTCAAATAAACAACAACAACGTCAAATAAACAACAACAACAACAAATACAACAACAACAACTTCAAATAACAACAACAACGTCAAATAAACAACAACAACAACGTCTAATAAACAACAACAACAACAACGTCAACAACAACAACAAAGTCAAATAAACAACATAAACAGCGTCAAATAAACAACAACGTCAACAACAACAACAACGTCAAATAAACTACAACAACTATGTCAACAACAACAACAACATCAAATAAACAACAACAACAACAAAAACGTCAACAACAATAACAACGTCAAATAAACAACAATAACAACAACAACATCAAATAAACAACAAAAACAACAACAACAATGTCAACAACATTAACAACGTCAAATAAACAACAACAACAACAACGTCAAATAAAAAACAACAGAAACAACAACAACAATGTCAAATAAACAACAACAACTATGTCAACAACAACAATAACAACATCAAATAAACAACAACAACAACAATGTCAACAACAACAACAACAACAACAACATCAAATAAACAACAACAACAACAACGTTAACAACAACGTCAAATAAACAACAACAACAACGTCAAATAAATAACAACAACAACGTCAAATAAACAACAAAAACAACGACAACAACAACGTCAAATAAAGAACAACAACAACAACAACAACAATAACGTCAAATAAACAACAACAACAACAAGGTAAAATAAACAACAATAATAACAACAACGTCAAATAAGCAACAACAATAACAACAATAACAATTACAACAACAACAACAACGTCAAATAAACAACAACAACAACGTCAAATAAACAACAACAACAACAACGTCAAATAAAAAACAACAACGTCAAATAAAAAACAACAACAATAAAACATCAACAACAACAACAACAAAAACGTCAAATAAACATCAACAACAACGTCAATAACAACAACTACGTCAAATAAACAACAAAAACAACAACAACGTCAAATAAATAACAACAATAACGTCAAATAAATAACAACAACAACAACAATGTCAAATAAACAACAACAACAACAACAACACCGTCAACAACAACAACAATGTTAAATAAACAACAACAACGACGTCAACAACAACAATAACAACGTCAAATAAACAACAATAACGTCAAATAAACAACAACAGAAACAACAACAACAACGTCAAATAAACAACAACAACAACTATGTCAACAACAACAATAACAACATCAAATAAACAACAACAACAACAATGTCAACAACAACAACAAAGTCAAATAAACAACAACAACAACAACGTCAAATAAACAACAACAACAACAACAACAACGTTAACAACAACGTCAAATAAACAACAACAACAACAACAACGTCAAATAAATAACAACAACAACGTCAAATAAACAACAAAAACACCGACAACAACAACGTCAAATAAAGAACAACAACAACAACAACAATAACGTCAAATAAACAACAACAACAACGTCAAATGAATAACAACAACAACAAGGTCAAATAAACAACAATAATAACAACAACGTCAAATAAGCAACAACAATAACAACAATAACAATTACAACAACAACAACAACAACGTCAAATAAACAACAACAACAACAACAACGTCAAATAAAAAACAACAACAACAACATCAACAACAACAAAAGCGTCAAATAAACAACAACAACAACAACGTCAATAACAACAACTACGTCAAATAAACAACAAC
This sequence comes from Vicia faba, assembly GCA_948472305.1. NCBI lineage: Eukaryota > Viridiplantae > Streptophyta > Magnoliopsida > Fabales > Fabaceae > Vicia > Vicia faba. Next base: position 1,385,620,734 of record OX451735.1, on the reverse strand, counting down.
AACAACGTCAAATAAACAACAACAACAACAATGTCAACAACAACAACATCAAATAAACAACAACAACAACAACAACAACGTCAAATAAAAAACAACAACGTCAACTAAAAAACAACAACAACAACAACATCAACAACAACAAAAACGTCAAATAAACATCAACAACAACGTCAATAACAACAACTACGTCAAATAAACAACAACAACAACAACAACGTCAAATAAACAACAACAACAACAACGTCAAGTAAATAACAACAACAACAACAACACCGTCAACAACAACAACAATGTCAAATAAACAACAACAACAACGTTCAATAAACAACAACAACAACAATGTCAACAACAACAACAACAACGTCAAATAAACAACAACAACAACAACAACGTCAACAACAACAACAACAAAGTCAAATAAACAACATAAACAGCGTCAAATAAACAACAACGTCAACAACAACAACAACGTCAAATAAACTACAACAACTATGTCAACAACAACAACAACATCAAATAAACAACAACAACAACAACAACAACGTCAACAACAATAACAACGTCAAATAAACAACAATAACAACAACAACATCAAATAAACAACAAAAACAACAACAACAATGTCAACAACATTAACAACGTCAAATAAACAACAACAACAACAACGTCAAATAAAAAACAACAGAAACAACAACAACAATGTCAAATAAACAACAATAACAACGTCAAATAAACAACAATAACAACAACAACAACAACATCAAATAAACAACAAAAACAACAACAACAATGTCAACAACATTAACAATGTCAAATAAACAACAACAACAACGTCAACAACAACAACAACGTCAAATAAACAACAACAACAACAATAACAACGTCAAATAAACAACAACTACAACGTCAAATAAACAACAACAACGTCAAATAAACAACAACAACAACAAATACAACAACAACAACAACTTCAAATAACAACAACAACGTCAAATAAACAACAACAACAACGTCCAATAAACAACAACAACAACAACAACGTCAACAACAACAACAACAAAGTCAAATAAACAACATAAACAGCGTCAAATAAACAACAACGTCAACAACAACAACAACGTCAAATAAACTACAACAACTATGTCAACAACAACAACAACATCAAATAAACAACAACAACAACAACGTCAACAACAATAACAACGTCAAATAAACAACAATAACAACAACAACAACAACATCAAATAAACAACAAAAACAACAACAACAATGTCAACAACATTAACAACGTCAAATAAACAACAACAACAACAACGTCAAATAAACAACAACAGAAACAACAACAACAATGTCAAATAAACAACAACAACTATGTCAACAACAACAATAACAACATCAAATAAACAACAACAACAACAATGTCAACAACAACAACAACAACAACGTCAAATAAACAACAACAACAACAACGTCAAATAAATATCAACAACAACGTCAAATAAACAACAAAAACAACGACAACAACAACGTCAAATAAAGAACAACAACAACAACAACAATAATGTCAAATAAACAACAACAACAACGTCAAATGAATAACAACAACAACAAGGTAAAATAAACAACAATAATAACAACAACGTCAAATAAGCAACAACAATAACAACAATAACAATTACAACAACAACAACAACAACAACGTCAAATAAACAACAACAACAACGTCAAATAAACAACAACAACAACAACAACGTCAAATAAAAAACAACAACGTCAAATAAAAAACAACAACAACAACAACATCAACAACAACAACAAAAACGTCAAATAAACATCAACAACAACGTCAATAACAACAACTACGTCAAATAAACAACAAAAACAACAACAACGTCAAATAAATAACAACAACAACGTCAAATAAAGAACAACAACAACAACAACAATAATGTCAAATAAACAACAACAACAACGTCAAATGAATAACAACAACAACAAGGTAAAATAAACAACAATAATAACAACAACGTCAAATAAGCAACAACAATAACAACAATAACAATTACAACAACAACAACAACAACAACGTCAAATAAACAACAACAACAACGTCAAATAAACAACAACAACAACAACAACGTCAAATAAAAAACAACAACGTCAAATAAAAAACAACAACAACAACAACATCAACAACAACAACAAAAACGTCAAATAAACATCAACAACAACGTCAATAACAACAACTACGTCAAATAAACAACAAAAACAACAACAACGTCAAATAAATAACAACAATAACGTCAAATAAATAACAACAACAACAACAACGTCAAATACATAACAACAACAACATCAAATAAACAACAAAAACAACGACAACAACAACGTCAAATAAAGAACAACAACAACAACAACAACAATAACGTCAAATAAACAACAACAACAACAACGTCAAATGAATAACAACAACAACAAGGTCAAATAAACAACAACAACAACAACAACGTCAAATAAACAACAACAACAACGTCAACAACAACAACAATATCAAATAAACAACAACAACAACAACGTCAAATAAACAACAACAACAACAACAACGTCAAATTAACAACAACAACAACGTCAAATAAACAACAACAACAACAACGTCAAATAAACAACAACAACGTCAAATAAACAACAACAACAACACCAACAATAACAACAACAACAACAACGTCAAATAAACAACAAAAACAACAACAACAATGTCAACAACATTAACAACGTCAAATAAACAACAACAACAACAACAACAACGTCAAATAAACAACAACAACAACAACAATAACAACAACAATAACGTCAAATAAACAACAACCACAACGTTAAATAAATAACAACAACAACAACAACAACAAATACAACAACAACAACAACGTCAAATAACAACAACAACGTCAAATAAACAACAACAACAACGTCAAATAAACAACAACGTCAAATAAACAACAACAACAACAACAACGTCAAATAAACAACAACAACAACAACGTCAAATAAATAACAACAACAACAATGTCAAATAAACAACAACAACACCGTCAACAACGACAACAATGTCAAATAACAACAACAACAACAACGTCCAATAAACAACAACAATAACAACAACGTCAACAACAACAACAAAGTCAAATAAACAACAACAACAACGTCAAATAAACAACAACGTCAACAACAACAACAACAACGTCAAATAAACAACAACAACTATGTCAACAACAACAACAACAACATCAAATAAACAACAACAACAACAACAACGTCAACAACAATAACAACGTCAAATAAACAACAATAACAACAACAACAACAACATCAAATAAACAGCAAAAACAACAACAACAATGTCAACAACATTAACAATGTCAAATAAACAACAACAACGTCAACAACAACAACAACGTCAAATAAACAACAACAACAACAACAACAACAACAACAACGTCAAATAAACAATAACTACAACGTCAAATAAACAACAACAACGTCAAATAAACAACAACAACAACAAATACAACAACAACAACACTTTCAAATAACCACAACAACGTCAAATAAACAACAACAACAACAAATACAACAACAACAACACTTTCAAATAACCACAACAACGTCAAATAAACAACAACAACAACGTCCAATAAACAACAACAACAACAACGTCAACAACAACAACAACAAAGTCAAATAAACAACATAAACAGCGTCAAATAAACAACAACGTCAACAACAACAACAACGTCAAATAAACTACAACAACTATGTCAACAACAACAACAACATCAAATAAACAACAACAACAACAACATCAACAACAATAACAACGTCAAATAAACAACAATAACAACAACAACAACATCAAATAAACAACAAAAACAACAACAACAATGTCAACAACATTAACAACGTCAAATAAACAACAACAACAACAACGTCAAATAAACAACAACAGAAACAACAACAACAATGTCAAATAAACAACAACAACTATGTCAACAACAACAATAACAACATCAAATAAACAACAACAACAACAATGTCAACAACAACAACAACAACGTCAAATAAACAACAACAACAACAACAACGTTAACAACAACGTCAAATAAACAACAACAACAACAACGTCAAATAAATAACAACAACAACGTCAAATAAACAACAAAAACAACGACAACAACAACGTCAAATAAAGAACAACAACAACAACAACAACAATAATGTCAAATAAACAACAACAACAACGTCAAATGAATAACAACAACAACAAGGTAAAATAAACAACAATAATAACAACAACGTCAAATAAGCAACAACAATAACAACAATAACAATTACAACAACAACAACAACAACAACGTCAAATAAACAACAACAACAACGTCAAATAAACAACAACAACAACAACGTCAAATAAAAAACAACAACGTCAAATAAAAAACAACAACAACAACAACATCAACAACAACAACAAAAACGTCAAATAAACATCAACAACAATGTCAATAACAACAACTACGTCAAATAAACAACAAAAACAACAACAACGTCAAATAAATAACAACAATAACGTCAAATAAATAACAACAACAACAACAACGTCAAATAAATAACAACAACAACATCAAATAAACAACAAAAACAACGACAACAACAACGTCAAATAAAGAACAACAACAACAACAACAACAACAACAATAACGTCAAATAAACAACAACAACAACAACGTCAAATGAATAACAACAACAACAAGGTCAAATAAACAACAATAATAACAACAACGTCAAATAAGCAACAACAATAACAACAATAACAATTACAACAACAACAACGTCAAATAAACAACAACAACAACGTCAAATAAACAACAACAACAACAACAACGTCAAATAAAAAACAACAACAACAACATCAACAACAACAAAAGCGTCAAATAAACAACAACAACAACAACGTCAATAACAACAACTACGTCAAATAAACAACAACAACAACGTCAAATAAACAAAAACAACAACAATGTCAACAACAACAACATCAAATAAACAACAACAACAACAACAACGTCAAATAAAAAACAACAACGTCAAATAAAAAACAACAACAACAACAACATCAACAACAACAAAAACGTCAAATAAACATCAACAACAACGTCAATAACAACAACTACGTCAAATAAACAACAACAACAACGTCAAATAAACAACAACAACAACAACAACGTCAAATAAATAACAACAACAACAACAATGTCAAATAAACAACAACAACAACACCGTCAACAACAACAACAATGTCAAATAAACAACAACCACAACGTCCAATAAACAACAACAACAACGTCAACAACAACGACAACAACGTCAAATAAACAACAACAACGTCAAAAAAACAACAACAACCATGTCAACAACAACAATAACAACATCAAATAAACAACAACAACAACAATGTCAACAAATACAACAAAGTCAAATAAACAACAACAACAACGTCAAATAAACAACAACAACAACGTTAACAACATCGTCAAATAAACAACAACAACAACGTCAAATAAATAACAACAACAACGTCAAATAAACAACAAAAACAACAATGTCAACAACATTAACAATGTCAAATAAACAACAACAACAACGTCAACAACAACAACATCAAATAAACAACAACAACAACAACAATAACAACGTCAAATAAACAACAACTACAACGTCAAATAAACAACAACAACGTCAAATAAACAACAACAACAACAAATACAACAACAACAACTTCAAATAACAACAACAACGTCAAATAAACAACAACAACAACGTCTAATAAACAACAACAACAACAACGTCAACAACAACAACAAAGTCAAATAAACAACATAAACAGCGTCAAATAAACAACAACGTCAACAACAACAACAACGTCAAATAAACTACAACAACTATGTCAACAACAACAACAACATCAAATAAACAACAACAACAACAAAAACGTCAACAACAATAACAACGTCAAATAAACAACAATAACAACAACAACATCAAATAAACAACAAAAACAACAACAACAATGTCAACAACATTAACAACGTCAAATAAACAACAACAACAACAACGTCAAATAAAAAACAACAGAAACAACAACAACAATGTCAAATAAACAACAACAACTATGTCAACAACAACAATAACAACATCAAATAAACAACAACAACAACAATGTCAACAACAACAACAACAACAACAACATCAAATAAACAACAACAACAACAACGTTAACAACAACGTCAAATAAACAACAACAACAACGTCAAATAAATAACAACAACAACGTCAAATAAACAACAAAAACAACGACAACAACAACGTCAAATAAAGAACAACAACAACAACAACAACAATAACGTCAAATAAACAACAACAACAACAAGGTAAAATAAACAACAATAATAACAACAACGTCAAATAAGCAACAACAATAACAACAATAACAATTACAACAACAACAACAACGTCAAATAAACAACAACAACAACGTCAAATAAACAACAACAACAACAACGTCAAATAAAAAACAACAACGTCAAATAAAAAACAACAACAATAAAACATCAACAACAACAACAACAAAAACGTCAAATAAACATCAACAACAACGTCAATAACAACAACTACGTCAAATAAACAACAAAAACAACAACAACGTCAAATAAATAACAACAATAACGTCAAATAAATAACAACAACAACAACAATGTCAAATAAACAACAACAACAACAACAACACCGTTAACAACAACAACAATGTTAAATAAACAACAACAACGACGTCAACAACAACAATAACAACGTCAAATAAACAACAATAACGTCAAATAAACAACAACAGAAACAACAACAACAACGTCAAATAAACAACAACAACAACTATGTCAACAACAACAATAACAACATCAAATAAACAACAACAACAACAATGTCAACAACAACAACAAAGTCAAATAAACAACAACAACAACAACGTCAAATAAACAACAACAACAACAACAACAACGTTAACAACAACGTCAAATAAACAACAACAACAACAACAACGTCAAATAAATAACAACAACAACGTCAAATAAACAACAAAAACACCGACAACAACAACGTCAAATAAAGAACAACAACAACAACAACAATAACGTCAAATAAACAACAACAACAACGTCAAATGAATAACAACAACAACAAGGTCAAATAAACAACAATAATAACAACAACGTCAAATAAGCAACAACAATAACAACAATAACAATTACAACAACAACAACGTCAAATAAACAACAACAACAACGTCAAATTAACAACAACAACAACAACAACGTCAAATAAAAAACAACAACAACAACATCAACAACAACAAAAGCGTCAAATAAACAACAACAACAACAACGTCAATAACAACAACTACGTCAAATAAACAACAACAACAACGTCAAATAAACAACAACAACAACAATGTCAACAACAACAACATCAAATAAACAACAACAACAACAACAACAACGTCAAATAAAAAACAACAACGTCAACTAAAAAACAACAACAACAACAACATCAACAACAACAAAAACGTCAAATAAACATCAACAACAACGTCAATAACAACAACTACGTCAAATAAACAACAACAACAACAACAACGTCAAATAAACAACAACAACAACAACGTCAAGTAAATAACAACAACAACAACAACACCGTCAACAACAACAACAATGTCAAATAAACAACAACAACAACAATGTCAACAACAACAACAACAACGTCAAATAAACAACAACAACAACAACAACGTCAACAACAACAACAACAAAGTCAAATAAACAACATAAACAGCGTCAAATAAACAACAACGTCAACAACAACAACAACGTCAAATAAACTACAACAACTATGTCAACAACAACAACAACATCAAATAAACAACAACAACAACAACAACAACGTCAACAACAATAACAACGTCAAATAAACAACAATAACAACAACAACATCAAATAAACAACAAAAACAACAACAACAATGTCAACAACATTAACAACGTCAAATAAACAACAACAACAACAACGTCAAATAAAAAACAACAGAAACAACAACAACAATGTCAAATAAACAACACCAACTATGTCAACAACAACAATAACAACATCAAATAAACAACAGCAACAACAATGTCAACAACAACAACAACAACATCAAATAAACAACAACAACAACGTTAACAACAACGTCAAATAAACAACAACAACAACAACGTCAAATAAATAACAACAACAACGTCAAATAAACAACAAAAACAACGACAACAACAACGTCAAATAAAGAACAACAACAACAACAACAACAATAACGTCAAATAAACAACAACAACAACGTCAAATGAATAACTTAAACAACAAGGTAAAATAAACAACAATAATAACAACAACGTCAAATAAGCAACAACAATAACAACAATAACAATTACAACAACAACAACGTCAAATAAACAACAACAACAACGTCAAATAAACAACAACAACAACAACAACGTCAAATAAAAAACAACAACAACAACATCAACAACAACAAAAGCGTCAAATAAACAACAACAACAACAACGTCAATAACAACAACTACGTCAAATAAACAACAACAACAACGTCAAATAAACAAAAACAACAACAATGTCAACAACAACAACATCAAATAAACAACAACAACAACAACAACGTCAAATAAAAAACAACAACGTCAAATAAAAAACAACAACAACAACAACATCAACAACAACAAAAACGTCAAATAAACATCAACAACAACGTCAATAACAACAACTACGTCAAATAAACAACAACAACAACGTCAAATAAACAACAACAACAACAACAACGTCAAATAAATAACAACAACAACAACAATGTCAAATAAACAACAACAACAACACCGTCAACAACAACAACAATGTCAAATAAACAACAACCACAACGTCCAATAAACAACAACAACAACGTCAACAACAACGACAACAACGTCAAATAAACAACAACAACGTCAAAAAAACAACAACAACCATGTCAACAACAACAATAACAACATCAAATAAACAACAACAACAACAATGTCAACAAATACAACAAAGTCAAATAAACAACAACAACAACGTCAAATAAACAACAACAACAACGTTAACAACATCGTCAAATAAACAACAACAACAACGTCAAATAAATAACAACAACAACGTCAAATAAACAACAAAAACAACAATGTCAACAACATTAACAATGTCAAATAAACAACAACAACAACGTCAACAACAACAACATCAAATAAACAACAACAACAACAACAATAACAACGTCAAATAAACAACAACTACAACGTCAAATAAACAACAACAACGTCAAATAAACAACAACAACAACAAATACAACAACAACAACTTCAAATAACAACAACAACGTCAAATAAACAACAACAACAACGTCTAATAAACAACAACAACAACAACGTCAACAACAACAACAAAGTCAAATAAACAACATAAACAGCGTCAAATAAACAACAACGTCAACAACAACAACAACGTCAAATAAACTACAACAACTATGTCAACAACAACAACAACATCAAATAAACAACAACAACAACAAAAACGTCAACAACAATAACAACGTCAAATAAACAACAATAACAACAACAACATCAAATAAACAACAAAAACAACAACAACAATGTCAACAACATTAACAACGTCAAATAAACAACAACAACAACAACGTCAAATAAAAAACAACAGAAACAACAACAACAATGTCAAATAAACAACAACAACTATGTCAACAACAACAATAACAACATCAAATAAACAACAACAACAACAATGTCAACAACAACAACAACAACAACAACATCAAATAAACAACAACAACAACAACGTTAACAACAACGTCAAATAAACAACAACAACAACGTCAAATAAATAACAACAACAACGTCAAATAAACAACAAAAACAACGACAACAACAACGTCAAATAAAGAACAACAACAACAACAACAACAATAACGTCAAATAAACAACAACAACAACAAGGTAAAATAAACAACAATAATAACAACAACGTCAAATAAGCAACAACAATAACAACAATAACAATTACAACAACAACAACAACGTCAAATAAACAACAACAACAACGTCAAATAAACAACAACAACAACAACGTCAAATAAAAAACAACAACGTCAAATAAAAAACAACAACAATAAAACATCAACAACAACAACAACAAAAACGTCAAATAAACATCAACAACAACGTCAATAACAACAACTACGTCAAATAAACAACAAAAACAACAACAACGTCAAATAAATAACAACAATAACGTCAAATAAATAACAACAACAACAACAATGTCAAATAAACAACAACAACAACAACAACACCGTCAACAACAACAACAATGTTAAATAAACAACAACAACGACGTCAACAACAACAATAACAACGTCAAATAAACAACAATAACGTCAAATAAACAACAACAGAAACAACAACAACAACGTCAAATAAACAACAACAACAACTATGTCAACAACAACAATAACAACATCAAATAAACAACAACAACAACAATGTCAACAACAACAACAAAGTCAAATAAACAACAACAACAACAACGTCAAATAAACAACAACAACAACAACAACAACGTTAACAACAACGTCAAATAAACAACAACAACAACAACAACGTCAAATAAATAACAACAACAACGTCAAATAAACAACAAAAACACCGACAACAACAACGTCAAATAAAGAACAACAACAACAACAACAATAACGTCAAATAAACAACAACAACAACGTCAAATGAATAACAACAACAACAAGGTCAAATAAACAACAATAATAACAACAACGTCAAATAAGCAACAACAATAACAACAATAACAATTACAACAACAACAACGTCAAATAAACAACAACAACAACGTCAAATAAACAACAACAACAACAACAACGTCAAATAAAAAACAACAACAACAACATCAACAACAACAAAAGCGTCAAATAAACAACAACAACAACGTCAATAACAACAACTACGTCAAATAAACAACAACAACAACGTCAAATAAACAACAACAACAACAATGTCAACAACAACAACATCAAATAAACAACAACAACAACAACAACAACAACGTCAAATAAAAAACAACAACGTCAACTAAAAAACAACAACAACAACAACATCAACAACAACAAAAACGTCAAATAAACATCAACAACAACGTCAATAACAACAACTACGTCAAATAAACAACAACAACAACAACAACGTCAAATAAACAACAACAACAACAACGTCAAGTAAATAACAACAACAACAACAACACCGTCAACAACAACAACAATGTCAAATAAACAACAACAACAACAATGTCAACAACAACAACAACAACGTCAAATAAACAACAACAACAACAACAACGTCAACAACAACAACAACAAAGTCAAATAAACAACATAAACAGCGTCAAATAAACAACAACGTCAACAACAACAACAACGTCAAATAAACTACAACAACTATGTCAACAACAACAACAACATCAAATAAACAACAACAACAACAACAACAACGTCAACAACAATAACAACGTCAAATAAACAACAATAACAACAACAACATCAAATAAACAACAAAAACAACAACAACAATGTCAACAACATTAACAACGTCAAATAAACAACAACAACAACAACGTCAAATAAAAAACAACAGAAACAACAACAACAATGTCAAATAAACAACACCAACTATGTCAACAACAACAATAACAACATCAAATAAACAACAGCAACAACAATGTCAACAACAACAACAACAACATCAAATAAACAACAACAACAACGTTAACAACAACGTCAAATAAACAACAACAACAACAACAACGTCAAATAAATAACAACAACAACGTCAAATAAACAACAAAAACAACGACAACAACAACGTCAAATAAAGAACAACAACAACAACAACAACAATAACGTCAAATAAACAACAACAACAACGTCAAATGAATAACTTAAACAACAAGGTAAAATAAACAACAATAATAACAACAACGTCAAATAAGCAACAACAATAACAACAATAACAATTACAACAACAACAACAACGTCAAATAAACAACAACAACAACGTCAAATAACCAACAACAACAACAACAACGTCAAATAAAAAACAACAACGTCAAATAAAAAACAACAACAATAAAACATCAACAACAACAACAAAAACGTCAAATAAACATCAACAACAACGTCAATAACAACAACTACGTCAAATAAACAACAAAAACAACAACAACGTCAAATAAATAACAACAATAACGTCAAATAAATAACAACAACAACAACAATGTCAAATAAACAACAACAACAACAACAACACCGTCAACAACAACAACAATGTTAAATAAACAACAACAACAACGACGTCAACAACAACAATAACAACGTCAAATAAACAACAACAACGTCAAATAAACAACAACAGAAACAACAACAACAACGTCAAATAAACAACAACAACAACTATGTCAACAACAACAATAACAACATCAAATAAACAACAACAACAACAATGTCAACAACAACAACAAAGTCAAATAAACAACAACAACAACAACAACAACGTCAAATAAACAACAACAACAACAACAACAACGTTAACAACAACGTCAAATAAACAACAACAACAACAACAACGTCAAATAAATAACAACAACAACGTCAAATAAACAATAAAAACAACGACAACAACAACGTCAAATAAAGAACAACAACAACAACAATAACGTCAAATAAACAACAACAACAACGTCAAATGAATAACAACAACAACAAGGTCAAATAAACAACAATAATAACAACAACGTCAAATAAGCAACAACAATAACAACAATAACAATTACAACAACAACAACGTCAAATAAACAACAACAACAACGTCAAATAAACAACAACAACAACAACAACGTCAAATAAAAAACAACAACAACAACATCAACAACAACAAAAGCGTCAAATAAACAACAACAACAACAACGTCAATAACAACAACTACGTCAAATAAACAACAACAACAACGTCAAATAAACAACAACAACAACAATGTCAACAACAACAACATCAAATAAACAACAACAACAACAACAACAACGTCAAATAAAAAACAACAACGTCAACTAAAAAACAACAACAACAACAACATCAACAACAACAAAAACGTCAAATAAACATCAACAACAACGTCAATAACAACAACTACGTCAAATAAACAACAACAACAACAACAACGTCAAATAAACAACAACAACAACAACGTCAAATAAATAACAACAACAACAACAACACCGTCAACAACAACAACAATGTCAAATAAACAACAACAACAACGTTCAATAAACAACAACAACAACAATGTCAACAACAACAACAACAACGTCAAATAAACAACAACAACGTCAAATAAACAACAACAACTATGTCAACAACTACAATAACAACATCAAATAAACAACAACAACAACAATGTCAACAACAACAACAAAATCAAATAAACAACAACAACAACAACGTCAAATAAACAACAACAACAACGTTAACAACAACGTCAAATAAACAACAACAACAACGTCAAATAAATAACAACAACAACGTCAAATAAACAATAAAAACAACGACAACAACAATGTCAAATAAGAACAACAACAACAACAACAACAATAACGTCAAATAAACAACAACAACAACGTCAAATGAATAACAACAACAACAAGGTCAAATAAACAACAATTATTACAACAACGTCAAATAAGCAACAACAATAACGACAATAACAATTACAACAACAACAACAACGTCAAATAAACAACAACAACAACGTCAAATAAACAACAACAACAACGTCAAATAAAAAACAATAACAACAACAAAAACGTCAAATAAACAACAACAACAACGTCAATAACAACAACTACGTCAAATAAACAACAACAACAACAACAACGTCAAATAAACAACAACAACAACAATGTCAACAACAACAACATCAAATAAACAACAACAACAACAATGTCAAATAAAAAACAACAACGTCAAATAAAAAAAACAACAACAACAACATCAACAACAACAAAAACGTCAAATAAACATCAACAACAACGTCAATAACAACAACTACGTCAAATAAACAACAACAACAACAACATCAAATAAACAACAACAACAACAACGTCAAATAAACAACAACAACAACAATGTCAAATAAACAACAACAACAACAACAACTTCAACAACAACAATGTCAAATAAACAACAATAACAACGTCCAATAAACAACAACAACAACGTCAACAACAACAACAACAACAACAACGTCAAATAAAAAACAACAACGTCAAATAAACAACAAAAGAAACAACAACAACAACGTAAAATAAACAACAACAACTATGTCAACAACAACAATAACAACATCAAATAAACAACAACAACAACAACAATGTCAACAACAACAACAAAGTCAAATAAACAACAACAACAACAACGTCAAATAAACAACAACAACAAACAACGTTAACAACAACGTCAAATAAAAAACAACAACAACAACGTCAAATAAATAACAACAACAACATCAAATAAACAACAAAAACAACGACAACAACAACGTCAAATAAAGAACAACAACAACAACAACAATAACGTCAAATAAACAACAACAACAACAACAACGTCAAATGAATAACAACAACAACAAGGTCAAATAAACAACAATAATAACAACAACGTCAAATAAGCAACAACAATAACAACAATAACAATTACAACAACAACAACGTCAAATAAACAACAACAACAACGTCAAATAAACAACAACAACAACAACAACGTCAAATAAAAAACAACAACAACAACATCAACAACAACAAAAGCGTCAAATAAACAACAACAACAACAACAATGTCAATAACAACAACTACGTCAAATAAACAACAACAACAACGTCAAATAAACAACAACAACAACAATGTCAACAACAACAACATCAAATAAACAACAACAACAACAAAAACGTCAAATAAACATCAACAACAACGTCAATAACAACAACTACGTCAAATAAACAACAAAAACAACAACAACGTCAAATAAATAACAACAATAACGTCAAATAAATAACAACAACAACAACAATGTCAAATAAACAACAACAACAACAACAACACCGTCAACAACAACAACAATGTTAAATAAACAACAACAACGACGTCAACAACAACAATAACAACGTCAAATAAACAACAATAACGTCAAATAAACAACAACAGAAACAACAACAACAACGTCAAATAAACAACAACAACAACTATGTCAACAACAACAATAACAACATCAAATAAACAACAACAACAACAATGTCAACAACAACAACAAAGTCAAATAAACAACAACAACAACAACGTCAAATAAACAACAACAACAACAACAACGTTAACAACAACGTCAAATAAACAACAACAACAACAACAACGTCAAATAAATAACAACAACAACGTCAAATAAACAACAAAAACAACGACAACAACAACGTCAAATAAAGAACAACAACAACAACAACAATAACGTCAAATAAACAACAACAACAACGTCAAATGAATAACAACAACAACAAGGTCAAATAAACAACAATAATAACAACAACGTCAAATAAGCAACAACAATAACAACAATAACAATTACAACAACAACAACGTCAAATAAACAACAACAACAACGTCAAATAAACAACAACAACAACAACAACGTCAAATAAAAAACAACAACAACAACATCAACAACAACAAAAGCGTCAAATAAACAACAACAACAACAACAACGTCAATAACAACAACTACGTCAAATAAACAACAACAACAACGTCAAATAAACAACAACAACAACAATGTCAACAACAACAACATCAAATAAACAACAACAACAACAACAACAACGTCAAATAAAAAACAACAACGTCAACTAAAAAACAACAACAACAACAACATCAACAACAACAAAAACGTCAAATAAACATCAACAACAACGTCAATAACAACAACTACGTCAAATAAACAACAACAACAACAACGTCAAATAAACAACAACAACAACAACGTCAAGTAAATAACAACAACAACAACAACACCGTCAACAACAACAACAATGTCAAATAAACAACAACAACAACGTTCAATAAACAACAACAACAACAATGTCAACAACAACAACAACAACGTCAAATAAACAACAACAACAACAACAACGTCAACAACAACAACAACAAAGTCAAATAAACAACATAAACAGCGTCAAATAAACAACAACGTCAACAACAACAACAACGTCAAATAAACTACAACAACTATGTCAACAACAACAACAACATCAAATAAACAACAACAACAACAACAACAACGTCAACAACAATAACAACGTCAAATAAACAACAATAACAACAACAACATCAAATAAACAACAAAAACAACAACAACAATGTCAACAACATTAACAACGTCAAATAAACAACAACAACAACAACGTCAAATAAAAAACAACAGAAACAACAACAACAATGTCAAATAAACAACAACAACTATGTCAACAACAACAATAACAACATCAAATAAACAACAGCAACAACAATGTCAACAACAACAACAACATCAAATAAACAACAACAACAACAACGTTAACAACAACGTCAAATAAACAACAACAACAACAACAACGTCAAATAAATAACAACAACAACGTCAAATAAACAACAAAAACAACGACAACAACAACGTCAAATAAAGAACAACAACAACAACAACAACAATAACGTCAAATAAACAACAACAACAACGTCAAATGAATAACTTAAACAACAAGGTAAAATAAACAACAATAATAACAACAACGTCAAATAAGCAACAACAATAACAACAATAACAATTACAACAACAACAACAACGTCAAATAAACAACAACAACAACGTCAAATAACCAACAACAACAACAACAACGTCAAATAAAAAACAACAACGTCAAATAAAAAACAACAACAATAAAACATCAACAACAACAACAAAAACGTCAAATAAACATCAACAACAACGTCAATAACAACAACTACGTCAAATAAACAACAAAAACAACAACAACGTCAAATAAATAACAACAATAACGTCAAATAAATAACAACAACAACAACAATGTCAAATAAACAACAACAACAACAACAACACCGTCAACAACAACAACAATGTTAAATAAACAACAACAACAACGACGTCAACAACAACAATAACAACGTCAAATAAACAACAACAACGTCAAATAAACAACAACAGAAACAACAACAACAACGTCAAATAAACAACAACAACAACTATGTCAACAACAACAATAACAACATCAAATAAACAACAACAACAACAATGTCAACAACAACAACAAAGTCAAATAAACAACAACAACAACAACAACAACAACGTCAAATAAACAACAACAACAACAACAACGTTAACAACAACGTCAAATAAACAACAACAACAACAACAACGTCAAATAAATAACAACAACAACGTCAAATAAACAATAAAAACAACGACAACAACAACGTCAAATAAAGAACAACAACAACAACAACAATAACGTCAAATAAACAACAACAACAACGTCAAATGAATAACAACAACAACAAGGTAAAATAAACAACAATAATAACAACAACGTCAAATAAGCAACAACAATAACAACAATAACAATTACAACAACAACAACGTCAAATAAACAACAACAACAACGTCAAATAAACAACAACAACAACAACGTCAAATAAAAAACAACAACAACAACATCAACAACAACAAAAGCGTCAAATAAACAACAACAACAACAACGTCAATAACAACAACTACGTCAAATAAACAACAACAACAACGTCAAATAAACAACAACAACAACAATGTCAACAACAACAACATCAAATAAACAACAACAACAACAACAACAACGTCAAATAAAAAACAACAACGTCAACTAAAAAACAACAACAACAACAACATCAACAACAACAAAAACGTCAAATAAACATCAACAACAACGTCAATAACAACAACTACGTCAAATAAACAACAACAACAACAACAACGTCAAATAAACAACAACAACAACAACACCGTCAACAACAACAACAATGTCAAATAAACAACAACAACAACGTTCAATAAACAACAACAACAACAATGTCAACAACAACAACAACAACGTCAAATAAACAACAACAACGTCAAATAAACAACAACAACTATGTCAACAACTACAATAACAACATCAAATAAACAACAACAACAACAATGTCAACAACAACAACAAAATCAAATAAACAACAACAACAACAACGTCAAATAAACAACAACAACAACGTTAACAACAACGTCAAATAAACAACAACAACAACGTCAAATAAATAACAACAACAACGTCAAATAAACAATAAAAACAACGACAACAACAATGTCAAATAAGAACAACAACAACAACAACAACAATAACGTCAAATAAACAACAACAACAACGTCAAATGAATAACAACAACAACAAGGTCAAATAAACAACAATTATTACAACAACGTCAAATAAGCAACAACAATAACGACAATAACAATTACAACAACAACAACAACGTCAAATAAACAACAACAACAACGTCAAATAAACAACAACAACAACGTCAAATAAAAAACAACAACAACAACAAAAACGTCAAATAAACAACAACAACAACGTCAATAACAACAACTACGTCAAATAAACAACAACAACAACAAGAACGTCAAATAAACAACAACAACAACAATGTCAACAACAACAACATCAAATAAACAACAACAACAACAATGTCAAATAAAAAACAACAACGTCAAATAAAAAAAACAACAACAACAACATCAACAACAACAAAAACGTCAAATAAACATCAACAACAACGTCAATAACAACAACTACGTCAAATAAACAACAACAACAACATCAAATAAACAACAACAACAACAACGTCAAATAAACAACAACAACAACAATGTCAAATAAACAACAACAACAACAACAATGTCAAATAAACAACAATAACAACGTCCAATAAACAACAACAACAACGTCAACAACAACAACAACAACAACAACGTCAAATAAAAAACAACAACGTCAAATAAACAACAAAAGAAACAACAACAACAACGTAAAATAAACAACAACAACTATGTCAACAACAACAATAACAACATCAAATAAACAACAACAACAACAACAATGTCAACAACAACAACAAAGTCAAATAAACAACAACAACAACAACGTCAAATAAACAACAACAACAAACAACGTTAACAACAACGTCAAATAAAAAACAACAACAACAACGTCAAATAAATAACAACAACAACATCAAATAAACAACAAAAACAACGACAACAACAACGTCAAATAAAGAACAACAACAACAACAACAACAACAACAACAATAACGTCAAATAAACAACAACAACAACAACAACGTCAAATGAATAACAACAACAACAAGGTCAAATAAACAACAATAATAACAACAACGTCAAATAAGCAACAACAATAACAACAATAACAATTACAACAACAACAACGTCAAATAAACAACAACAACAACGTCAAATAAACAACAACAACAACAACAACGTCAAATAAAAAACAACAACAACAACATCAACAACAACAAAAGCGTCAAATAAACAACAACAACAACAACAATGTCAATAACAACAACTACGTCAAATAAACAACAACAACAACGTCAAATAAACAACAACAACAACAATGTCAACAACAACAACATCAAATAAACAACAACAACAACAACAACGTCAAATAAAAAACAACAACGTCAAATAAAAAACAACAACAACAACAACATCAACAACAACAAAAACGTCAAATAAACATCAACAACAACGTCAATAACAACAACTACGTCAAATAAACAACAACAACAACAACAACGTCAAATAAACAACAACAACAACAACAACGTCAAATAAATAACAACAACAACAACAATGTCAAATAAACAACAACAACAACACCGTCAACAACAACAACAATGTCAAATAAACAACAACCACAACGTCCAATAAACAACAACAACAACGTCAACAACAACGACAACAACGTCAAATAAACAACAACAACGTCAAAAAAACAACAACAACAATGTCAACAACAACAATAACAACATCAAATAAACAACAACAACAACAATGTCAACAAATACAACAAAGTCAAATAAACAACAACAACAACAACGTCAAATAAACAACAAAAACAACGACAACAACAACGTCAAATAAGAACAACAACAACAACAACAATAACGTCAAATAAACAACAACAACAACGTCAAATGAATAACAACAACAACAAGGTCAAATAAACAACAATAATAACAACAACGTCAAATAAGCAACAACAATAACAACAATAACAATTACAACAACAACAACGTCAAATAAACAACAACAACAACGTCAAATAAAAAACAACAAAACAACATCAACAACAACAAAAACGTCAAATAAACAACAACAACAACAACGTCAATAACAACAACTACGTCAAATAAACAACAATAACAACAACAACGTCAAATAAACAACAACAACAACAATGTAAACAACAACAACATCAAATAAACAACAACAACAACAACGTCAAATAAAAAACAACAACGTCAAATAAAAAAAACAACAACAACAACATCGACAACAACAAAAACGTCAAATAAACATCAACAACAACGTCAATAACAACAACTACGTCAAATAAACAACAACAACAACAACAACATCAAATAAACAACAACAACAACAACGTCAAATAAACAACAACAACAACAATGTCAATAACAACAACGTCAAATAAAAAACAAAAAAAACGTCAAATAAACAACAACAACTAAAATAACATCAAATAAACAACACCAACAACAACAACGTCAAATAAACAACAACAACTAAAACAACATCAAATAAACAACAACAACAACAACGTCAAATAAACAACAACAACAACGTCACCAACAACAACAATGTCAAATAAACAACAACAACAACAACGTCAAATAAACAACAACAACAACAACAACGTCAAATTAACAACAACAACAACAACGTCAAATAAACAACAACAACAACAACGCCAAATAAACAACAACAACAACGTCAAATAAACAACAACAACAACACCAACAATAACAACAACAACATCAACGTCAAATAAACAACAAAAACAACAACAACAATGTCAACAACATTAACAACGTCAAATAAACAACAACAACAACAACAACAACAACGTCAAATAAACAACAACAACAACATCAACAACAACAATAAAAACAACAATAACGTCAAATAAACAACAACCACAATGTTAAATAAATAAGAACAACAACAACAACAACAAATACAACAACAACAACAACGTCAAATAACAACAACAACGTCAAATAAACAACAACAACAACGTCAAATAAACAACAACGTCAAATAAACAACAACAACAAGAACAACAACAACGTCAAATAAACAACAACAACAACAACAACGTCAAATAAATAACAACAACAAAAATGTCAAATAAACAACAACAACAACACCGTCAACAACGACAACAATGTCAAATAACAACAACAACAACAACGTCCAATAAACAACAACAATAACAACAACGTCAACAACAACAACAAAGTCAAATAAACAACAACAACAACGTCAAATAAACAACAACGTCAACAACAACAACAACAACGTCAAATAAACAACAACAACTATGTCAACAACAACAACAACAACATCAAATAAACAACAACAACAACAACAACGTCAACAACAATAACAACGTCAAATAAACAACAATAACAACAACAACAACAACATCAAATAAACAACAAAAACAACAACAACAATGTCAACAACATTAACAATGTCAAATAAACAACAACAACAACAACGTCAACAACAACAACAACGTCAAATAAACAACAACAACAACAATAACAACGTCAAATAAACAACAACTACAACGTCAAATAAACAACAACAACGTCAAATAAACAACAATAACAACAAATACAACAACAACAACAACTTCAAATAACAACAACAACGTCAAATAAACAACAACAACAACGTCCAATAAACAACAACAACAACAACAACGTCAACAACAACAACAACAAGGTCAAATAAACAACATAAACAGCGTCAAATAAACAACAACGTCAACAACAACAACAACGTCAAATAAACTACAACAACTATGTCAACAACAACAACAACATCAAATAAACAACAACAACAACAACGTCAACAACAATAACAACGTCAAATAAACAACAATAACAACAACAACAACAACATCAAATAAACAACAAAAACAACAACAACAATGTCAACAACATTAACAACATCAAATAAACAACAACAACAACAACGTCAAATAAACAACAACAGAAACAACAACAACAATGTCAAATAAACAACAACAACTATGTCAACAACAACAATAACAACATCAAATAAACAACAACAACAAGAATGTCAACAACAACAACAACAACAACAACGTCAAATAAACAACAACAACAACAACGTTAACAACAACGTCAAATAAACAACAACAACAACAACGTCAAATAAATAACAACAACAACGTCAAATAAACAACAAAAACAACGACAACAACAATGTCAAATAAAGAACAACAACAACAACAACAACAATAATGTCAAATAAACAACAACAACAACGTCAAATGAATAACAACAACAACAAGGTAAAATAAACAACAATAATAACAACAACGTCAAATAAGCAACAACAATAACAACAATAACAATTACAACAACAACAACAACAACGTCAAATAAACAACAACAACAACAACGTCAAATAAACAACAACAACAACAACAACGTCAAATAAAAAACAACAACGTCAAATAAAAAACAACAACAACAACAACAACATCAACAACAACAACAAAAACGTCAAATAAACATCAACAACAACGTCAATAACAACAACTACGTCAAATAAACAACAAAAACAACAACAACGTCAAATAAATAACAACAATAACGTCAAATAAATAACAACAACAACAACAACGTCAAATACATAACAACAACAACATCAAATAAACAACAAAAACAACGACAACAACAACGTCAAATAAAGAACAACAACAACAACAACAACAATAACGTCAAATAAACAACAACAACAACAACAACGTCAAATGAATAACAACAACAACAAGGTCAAATAAACAACAACAACAACATCAAATAAACAACAACAACAACGTCAACAACAACAACAATGTCAAATAAACAACAACAACAACAACGTCAAATAAACAACAACAACAACAACAACAACGTCAAATTAACAACAACAACAACGTCAAATAAACAACAACAACAACACCAACAATAACAACAACAACATCAACGTCAAATAAACAACAAAAACAACAACAACAATGTCAACAACATTAACAACGTCAAATAAACAACAACAACAACAACAACAACAACGTCAAATAAACAACAACAACAACATCAACAACAACAACAATAACAACAACAATAACGTCAAATAAACAACAACCACAACGTTAAATAAATAACAACAACAACAACAACAACAAATACAACAACAACAACAACAACAACGTCAAATAACAACAACAACGTCAAATAAACAACAACAACAACGTCAAATAAACAACAACGTCAAATAAACAACAACAACAACAACAACAACAACAACAACAACGTCAAATAAATAACAACAACAACAATGTCAAATAAACAACAACAACAACACCGTCAACAACGACAACAATGTCAAATAACAACAACAACAACAACGTCAAATAAACAACAACAACTAAAACAACATCAAATAAACAACAACAACAACAACGTCAAATAAACAACAACAACAACGTCACCAACAACAACAATGTCAAATAAACAACAACAACAACAATGTCAAATAAACAACAACAACAACAACGTCAAATTAACAACAACAACAACGTCAAATAAACAACAACAACAACAACAACGTCAAATAAACAACAACAACAACGTCAAATAAACAACAACAACAACACCAACAATAACAACAACAACATCAACGTCAAATAAACAACAAAAACAACAACAACAATGTCAACAACATTAACAACGTCAAATAAACAACAACAACAACAACAACAACGTCAAATAAACAACAACAACAACATCAACAACAACAACAACAATAACAACAACAATAACGTCAAATAAACAACAACCACAACGTTAAATAAATAACAACAACAACAACAACAACAAATACAACAACAACAACAACAACAACAGCGTCAAATAACAACAACAACGTCAAATAAACAACAACGTCAAATAAACAACAACAACAACAACAACAACGTCAAATAAACAACAACAACAACAACAACGTCAAATAAATAACAACAACAACAATGTCAAATAAACAACAACAACAACACCGTCAACAACGACAACAATGTCAAATAACAACAACAACAACAACGTCCAATAAACAACAACAATAACAACAACGTCAACAACAACAACAAAGTCAAATAAACAACAACAACAACGTCAAATAAACAACAACGTCAACAACAACAACAACAACGTCAAATAAACAACAACAACTATGTCAACAACAACAACAACAACATCAAATAAACAACAACAACAACAACAACGTCAACAACAATAACAACGTCAAATAAACAACAATAACAACAACAACAACAACATCAAATAAACAACAAAAACAACAACAACAATGTCAACAACATTAACAATGTCAAATAAACAACAACAACAACGTCAACAACAACAACAACGTCAAATAAACAACAACAACAACAATAACAACGTCAAATAAACAACAACTACAACGTCAAATAAACAACAACAACGTCAAATAAACAACAACAACAACAAATACAACAACAACAACAACTTCAAATAACAACAACAACGTCAAATAAACAACAACAACAACGTCCAATAAACAACAACAACAACAACAACAACAACAACGTCAACAACAACAACAACAAAGTCAAATAAACAACATAAACAGCGTCAAATAAACAACAACGTCAACAACAACAACAACGTCAAATAAACTACAACAACTATGTCAACAACAACAACAACATCAAATAAACAACAACAACAACAACGTCAACAACAATAACAACGTCAAATAAACAACAATAACAACAACAACAACATCAAATAAACAACAAAAACAACAACAACAATGTCAACAACATTAACAACGTCAAATAAACAACAACAACAACAACAACGTCAAATAAACAACAACAGAAACAACAACAACAATGTCAAATAAACAACAACAAATATGTCAACAACAACAATAACAACATCAAATAAACAACAACAACAACAATGTCAACAACAACAACAACAACGTCAAATAAACAACAACAACAACAACAACGTTAACAACAACGTCAAATAAACAACAACAACAACAACGTCAAATAAATAACAACAACAACGTCAAATAAACAACAAAAACAACGACAACAACAATGTCAAATAAAGAACAACAACAACAACAACAACAATAATGTCAAATAAACAACAACAACAACGTCAAATGAATAACAACAACAACAAGGTAAAATAAACAACAATAATAACAACAACGTCAAATAAGCAACAACAATAACAACAATAACAATTACAACAACAACAACAACGTCAAATAAACAACAACAACAACGTCAAATAAACAACAACAACAACAACGTCAAATAAAAAACAACAACGTCAAATAAAAAACAACAACAACAACAACAAAAACGTCAAATAAACATCAACAACAACGTCAATAACAACAACTACGTCAAATAAACAACAAAAACAACAACAACATCAAATAAATAACAACAATAACGTCAAATAAATAACAACAACAACAACAACGTCAAATACATAACAACAACAACATCAAATAAACAACAAAAACAACGAAAACAACAACGTCAAATAAAGAACAACAACAACAACAACAACAATAACGTCAAATAAACAACAACAACAACAACAACAACAACAACGTCAAATGAATAACAACAACAACAAGGTCAAATAAACAACAACAACAACAACAACGTCAAATAAACAACAACAACAACGTCAACAACAACAACAATGTCAAATAAACAACAACAACAACAACGTCAAATAAACAACAACAACAACAACGTCAAATTAACAACAACAACAACGTCAAATAAACAACAACAACAACACCAACAATAACAACAACAACTACAACGTCAAATAAACAACAAAAACAACAACAACAATGTCAACAACATTAACAACGTCAAATAAACAACAACAACAACAACAACAACAACGTCAAATAAACAACAACAACAACATCAACAACAACAACAACAATAACAACAACAATAACGTCAAATAAACAACAACCACAACGTTAAATAAATAACAACAACAACAACAACAACAAATACAACAACAACAACAACAACAACGTCAAATAACAACAACAACGTCAAATAAACAACAACAACAACGTCAAATAAACAACAACGTCAAATAAACAACAACAACAACAACAACAACGTCAAATAAACAACAACAACAACAACAACAACGTCAAATAAATAACAACAACAACAATGTCAAATAAACAACAACAACAACACCGTCAACAACGTCAACAATGTCAAATAACAACAACAACAACAACGTCCAATAAACAACAACAATAACAACAACGTCAACAACAACAACAAAGTCAAATAAACAACAACAACAACGTCAAATAAACAACAACGTCAACAACAACAACAACAACGTCAAATAAACAACAACAACTATGTCAACAACAACAACAACATCAAATAAACAACAACAACAACAACAACGTCAACAACAATAACAACGTCAAATAAACAACAATAACAACAACAACAACAACATCAAATAAACAACAAAAACAACAACAACAATGTCAACAACATTAACAATGTCAAATAAACAACAACAACAACGTCAACAACAACAACAACGTCAAATAAACAACAACAACAACAATAACAACGTCAAATAAACAACAACTACAACGTCAAATAAACAACAACAACGTCAAATAAACAACAACAACAACAAATACAACAACAACAACAACTTCAAATAACAACAACAACGTCAAATAAACAACAACAACAACGTCCAATAAACAACAACAACAACAACAACGTCAACAACAACAACAACAAAGTCAAATAAACAACATAAACAGCGTCAAATAAACAACAACGTCAACAACAACAACAACGTCAAATAAACTACAACAACTATGTCAACAACAACAACAACATCAAATAAACAACAACAACAACAACGTCAACAACAATAACAACGTCAAATAAACAACAATAACAACAACAACAACAACATCAAATAAACAACAAAAACAACAACAACAATGTCAACAACATTAACAACGTCAAATAAACAACAACAACAACAACGTCAAATAAACAACAACAGAAACAACAACAACAATGTCAAATAAACAACAACAACTATGTCAACAACAACAATAACAACATCAAATAAACAACAACAACAACAATGTCAACAACAACAACAACAACAACGTCAAATAAACAACAACAACAACAACAACGTTAACAACAACGTCAAATAAACAACAACAACAACAACGTCAAATAAATAACAACAACAACGTCAAATAAACAACAAAAACAACGACAAGAACAATGTCAAATAAAGAACAACAACAACAACAACAATAATGTCAAATAAACAACAACAACAACGTCAAATGAATAACAACAACAACAAGGTAAAATAAACAACAATAATAACAACAACGTCAAATAAGCAACAACAATAACAACAATAACAATTACAACAACAA
Source organism: Vicia faba (assembly GCA_948472305.1). NCBI lineage: Eukaryota > Viridiplantae > Streptophyta > Magnoliopsida > Fabales > Fabaceae > Vicia > Vicia faba. The sequence goes on along the minus strand of OX451735.1, from coordinate 1,385,592,440 downwards.
CAACAACAACGTCAAATAAACAACAACAACAACGTCAAATAAACAACAACAACAACAACAACGTCAAATAAAAAAAAAACAACGTCAAATAAAAAACAACAACAACAACAACATCAACAACAACAACAAAAACGTCAAATAAACATCAACAACAACATCAATAACAACAACTACGTCAAATAAACAACAAAAACAACAACAACGTCAAATAAATAACAACAATAACGTCAAATAAATAACAACAACAACAACAACGTCAAATACATAACAACAACAACATCAAATAAACAACAAAAACAACGACAACAACAACGTCAAATAAAGAACAACAACAACAACAACAACAATAACGTCAAATAAACAACAACAACAACAACAACGTCAAATGAATAACAACAACAACAAGGTCAAATAAACAACAACAACAACAACAACGTCAAATAAACAACAACAACAACGTCAACAACAACAACAATGTCAAATAAACAACAACAACAACAACGTCAAATAAACAACAACAACAACAACAACGTCAAATTAACAACAACAACAACGTCAAATAAACAACAACAACAACAACAACGTCAAATAAACAACAACAACAACGTCAAATAAACAACAACAACAACACCAACAATAACAACAACAACAACAACGTCAAATAAACAACAAAAACAACAACAACAATGTCAACAACATTAACAACGTCAAATAAACAACAACAACAACAACAACAACAACAACAACGTCAAATAAACAACAACAACAACATCAACAACAACAACAACAATAACAACAACAATAACGTCAAATAAACAACAACCACAACGTTAAATAAATAACAACAACAACAACAACAACAAATACAACAACAACAACAACAACAACAACAACAACAACGTCAAATAACAACAACAACATCAAATAAACAACAACAACAACGTCAAATAAACAACAACGTCAAATAAACAACAACAACAACAACGTCAAATAAACAACAACAACAACAACAACGTCAAATAAATAACAACAACAACAATGTCAAATAAACAACAACAACAACACCGTCAACAACGACAACAATGTCAAATAACAACAACAACAACAACGTCCAATAAACAACAACAATAACAACAACGTCAACAACAACAACAAAGTCAAATAAACAACAACAACAACGTCAAATAAACAACAACGTCAACAACAACAACAACAACGTCAAATAAACAACAACAACTATGTCAACAACAACAACAACAACATCAAATAAACAACAACAACAACAACAACGTCAACAACAATAACAACGTCAAATAAACAACAATAACAACAACAACAACATCAAATAAACAACAAAAACAACAACAACAATGTCAACAACATTAACAATGTCAAATAAACAACAACAACAACGTCAACAACAACAACAACGTCAAATAAACAACAACAACAACAATAACAACGTCAAATAAACAACAACTACAACGTCAAATAAACAACAACAACGTCAAATAAACAACAACAACAACAAATACAACAACAACAACAACTTCAAATAACCACAACAACGTCAAATAAACAACAACAACAACGTCCAATAAACAACAACAACAACAACAACAACGTCAACAACAACAACAACAAAGTCAAATAAACAACATAAACAACGTCAAATAAACAACCACGTCAACAACAACAACAACGTCAAATAAACTACAACAACTATGTCAACAACAACAATAACATCAAATAAACAACAACAACAACAACATCAACAACAATAACAACGTCAAATAAACAACAATAACAACAACAACAACAACATCAAATAAACAACAAAAACAACAACAACAATGTCAACAACATTAACAACGTCAAATAAACAACAACAACAACAACGTCAAATAAACAACAACAGAAACAACAACAACAATGTCAAATAAACAACAACAACTATGTCAACAACAACAATAACAACATCAAATAAACAACAACAACAACAATGTCAACAACAACAACAACAACAACGTCAAATAAACAACAACAACAACAACGTTAACAACAACGTCAAATAAACAACAACAACAACAACGTCAAATAAATAACAACAACAACGTCAAATAAACAACAAAAACAACGACGACAACAACGTCAAATAAAGAACAACAACAACAACAACAACAACAATAATGTCAAATAAACAACAACAACAACGTCAAATGAATAACAACAACAACAAGGTAAAATAAACAACAATAATAACAACAACGTCAAATAAGCAACAACAATAACAACAATAACAATTACAACAACAACAACAACAACGTCAAATAAACAACAACAACAACGTCAAATAAACAACAACAACAACAACAACGTCAAATAAAAAACAACGTCAAATAAAAAACAACAACAACAACAACATCAACAACAACAACAAAAACGTCAAATAAACATCAACAACAACGTCAATAACAACAACTACGTCAAATAAACAACAAAAACAACAACAACGTCAAATAAATAACAACAATAACGTCAAATAAATAACAACAACAACAACATAGTCAAATAAATAACAACAACAACATCAAATAAACAACAAAAACAACGACAACAACAACGTCAAATAAAGAACAACAACAACAATAACAACAACAATAACGTCAAATAAACAACAACAACAATAACAACGTCAAATGAATAACAACAACAACAAGGTCAAATAAACAACAATAATAACAACAACGTCAAATAAGCAACAACAAGAACAACAATAACAATTACAACAACAACAACGTCAAATAAACAACAACAACAACGTCAAATAAACAACAACAACAACAACAACATCAAATAAAAAACAACAACAACAACATCAACAACAACAAAAGCGTCAAAT
>OX451735.1:1385572038-1385587038 GCA_948472305.1 Vicia faba | reverse complement strand
ACAATAACAACAATGTCAACAACATTATTAACGTCAAATAAACAACAACAACGTCAACAACAACAACAACGTCAAATAAACAACAACAACAACAACAATAACAACGTCATAAAAACAACAACATTAACGTCAAATAAACAACAACAACAACAACAACGTCAAATAAACAACAACAACAACAACAACAACAAATACAACAACAACAACAACTTCAAATAACAACAACACCGTCAAATAAACAACAACAACAACGTCAAATAAACAACAACAACAATAACAATAATGTCAAATAAACAACAACAACAACAACGTCAAATAAATAAGAACAACAACAACAATGTCAAATAAACAACAACAACAACAACACCGTCAACAATAACAACAACAATGTCAAATAAACAACAACAACAACGTCCAATAAACAACAACAACAACAACGTCAACAACAACAACAACAATGTCAAATAAACAACAACAACGTCAAATAAACAACAACAGAAACAACAACAACAACAACGTCAAATAAACAATAACAACTATGTCAACAACAACAATAACAACATCAAATAAACAACAACAACAACAATGTCAACAACAACAACAAAGTCAAATAAACAACAACAACAACGTCAAATAAACAACAACAATAGCAACGCTAACAACAACATCAAATAAACAACAACAAGAACAACGTCAAATAAATAACAACAACAACGTCAAATAAACAACAAAAACAACGACAACAACAACGTCAAATAAAGAACAACAACAACAACAATAACGTTAAATAAACAACAACAACAACGTCAAATTAATAACAACAACAACAAGGTCAAATAAACAACAATAATAACAACAACGTCAAATAAGCAACAACAATAACACTAATAACAATTACAACAACAACAACAACAACATCAAATAAACAACAACAAAAACGTCAAATAAACAACAACAACAACAATGTCAACAACAACAACATCAAATAAACAACAACAACAACGTCAAATAAAAAACAACAACGTCAAATAAAAAAAAACAACAACAACATCAACAACAACAAAAACGTCAAATAAACATCAACAAAAACGTCAAATAAACAACAACAACAACAACACCAACGTCAAATAAACAACAACAACAACAACGTCAAATAAACAACAACAACAACAACGTCAAATAAACAACAACAACAACAACGTCAAATAAATAACAACAACAACAATGTCAAATAAACAACAACAACAACACTGTCAACAACGACAACAATGTCAAATAACAACAACAACAACAACATCCAATAAACAACGACAATAACAACAACGTCAACAACAACAACAAAGTCAAATAAACAACAACAACAACGTCAAATAAACAACAACGTCAACAACAACAACAACAACGTCAAATAAACAACAACAACTATGTCAACAACAACAACAACATCAAATAAACAACAACAACAACAACGTCAACAACAATAACAACGTCAAATAAACAACAATAACAACATTAACAACAACAACATCAAATAAACAACAAAAACAACAACAACAATGTCAACAACATTAACAATGTCAAATAAACAACAACAACAACAACATCAACAACAACAACAACGTCAAATAAACAACAACAACAACAACAACAACAACAACAATAACAACGTCAAATAAACAACAACAACAACGTCAAATAAACAACAACAACAACGTCAAATAAACAACAACAACAACAACAAATACAACAACAACAACTTCAAATAACAACAACAACGTCAAATAAACAACAACAACAACATCCAATAAACAACAACAACAACAACAACGTCAACAACAACAACAACAAAGTCAAATAAACAACATAAACAACGTCAAATAAACAACAACGTCAACAACAACAACAACAACAACGTCAAATAAACAACAACAACTATGTCAACAACAACAACAACATCAAATAAACAACAACAAAAACAACATCAACAACAATAACAACGTCAAATAAACAACAATAACAACAACAACAACAACATCAAATAAACAACAAAAACAACAACAACAATGTCAACAACATTAACAACGTCAAATAAACAACAACAACAACAACAACGTCAACAACAACAACAACGTCAAATAAACAACAACAACAACAACAACAACAATAACAACATCAAAAAAACAACAACATTAACGTCAAATAAACAACAACAACAACGTCAAATAAACAACAACAACAACAACAACAACAACAAATACAACAACAACAACAACTTCAAATAACAACAACAACGTCAAATAAACAACAACAACAACAACGTCAAATAAACAACAACGTCAAATAAACAACAACAATAACAATAATGTCAAATAAACAACAACAACAACAACAACAACGTTAACAACAACGTCAAATAAACAACAACAACAACAACGTCAAATAAATAACAACAACAACGTCAAATAAACAACAAAAACAACGACAACAACAACGTCAAATAAAGAACAACAACAACAACAACAATAACGTGAAATAAACAACAACAACAACGTCAAATGAATAACAACAACAACAAGGTCAAATAAACAACAATAATAATAACAACGTCAAATAAGCAACAACAATAACAACAATAACAATTACAACAACAACAACAACGTCAATTAAACAACAACAACAACAACGTCAAATAAACAACAACAACAACGTCAAATAAAAAACAACAAAACAACATCAACAACAACAAAAACGTCAAATAAACAACAACAACAACAACGTCAATAACAACAACTACGTCAAATAAACAACAACAACAACAACGTCAAATAAACAACAACAACAACAACAACATCAAATAAACAACAACAACAACAACGTCAAATAAAAAACAACAACGTCAAATAAAAAAAAACAACAACAACAACATCAACAACAACAAAAACGTCAAATAAACATCAACAACAACGTCAATAACAACAACTACGTCAAATAAACAACAACAATAACAACAACATCAAATAAACAACAACAACAACGTCAAATAAACAACAACAACAACAATCTCAATAACAACAACGTCAAATAAAAAACAACAAAAACGTCAAATAAACAACAACAACTAAAACAACATCAAATAAACAACATTAACAACAACAACGTCAAATAAATAACAACAACAACAACAACATCAAATAAACAACAAAAACAACAACAACAATGTCAACAACATTAACAACGTCAAATAAACAACAACAACAACAACGTCAACAACAACAACAACGTCAATAACAACAACAACGTCAAATAAACAACAACAACAACAACAATAACAACGTCAAAAAAAAAACAATGTTAAATAAACAACAACAACAACAACACCGTCAACAACAACAACAATGTCAAATAAACAACAACAACAACGTCCAATAAACAACAACAACAACAACAACGTCAACAACAACAACAACAACGTCAAATAAACAACAACAACGTCAAATAAACAACAACAGAAACAACAACAACAACGTCAAATAAACAACAACAACTATGTCAACAACAACAATAACAACATCAAATAAACAACAACAACAACAATGTCAACAACAACAACAAAGTCAAATAAACAACAACAACAACAACGTCAAATAAACAACAACAACAACAACGTTAACAACAACGTCAAATAAACAACAACGTCAAATAAACAACAAAAACAACGACAACAACAACGTCAAATAAAGAACAACAACAACAACAATAACGTCAAATAAATAACAACAACAACGTCAAATGAATAACAACAATAACAACAATAACAATTACAACAATAACAACAACGTCAAATAAACAACAACAACAACAACAATGTCAAATAAAAAACAACAACAACAACATCAACAACAACAAAAGCGTCAAATAAACAACAACAACAACAACAACGTTAATAACAACAATTACGTCAAATAAACAACAACAAAAACAACAACAACAACGTCAAATAAACAACAACAACAACGATGTCAACAACAACAACATCAAATAAACCACAACAACAACAACGTCAAATAAAAAACAACAACGTCAAATAAAAAACAACAACGTCAAATAAAAAACAACAACAACAACAACATCAACAACAACAAAAACGTCATATAAACATCAACAACAACGTCAATAACAACAACTACGTCAAATAAACAACAACAACAACAACAACAACATCAAATAAACAACAACAACAACAAAGTCAAATAAACAACAACAACAACAATGTCAATAACAACAACGTCAAGTAAAAAAAAACAAAAACGTCAATTAAATAACAACAACTAAAACAACATCAAATAAACAACAACAACAACAACGTCAAATAAACAACAACAACTAAAACAACATCAAATAAACAACAACAACAACAACGTCAAATAAACAACAACAACGTCAACAACAACAACAACAATGTCAAATAAACAACAACAACAACAACGTCAAATAAACAACAACAACAACAATAACGTCAAATTAACAACAACAACAACGTCAAATAAACAACAACAACAACAACAACAACAACAACAACGTCAAATAAACAACAACAACAACGTCAAATAAACAACAACAACAACAACAACACCAACAATAACAACAACAACATCAACGTCAAATAAACAACAAAAACAACAACAACAATGTCAACAACATTAACAACGTCAAATAAACAACAACAACAACAACAGCAACGTCAAATAAACAACAACAACAACAACAACATCAACAACAACAACAATGTTAAATAAACAACAACAACAACAATAACAACAACAATAACGTCAAATAAACAACAACAACAACAACGTTAAATAAATTACAACAACAACAACAACAAATACAACAACAACAACAACGTCAAATAACAACAACAACGTCAAATAAACAACAACAACAACGTCAAATAAACAACAACGTCAAATAAACAACAACAACAACAACAACAACAACGTCAAATAAACAACAACAACAACAACGTCAAATAAATAACAACAACAACAATGTCAAATAAACAACAACAACAACACCGTCAACAACGACAACAATGTCAAATAACAACAACAACAACAACGTCCAATAGACAACAACAACAACAACAACAACGTCAACAACAACAACAAAGTCAAATAAACAACAACAACAACGTCAAATAAACAACAACGTCAACAACAACAACAACAGCGTCAAATAAACAACAACAACTATGTCAACAACAACAACAACAACATCAAATAAACAACAACGTCAACAACAATAACAACGTCAAATAAACAACAATAACAACAACAACAACAACAACAACAACAACAACAACATCAAATAAACAACAAAAACAACAACAACAATGTCAACAACATTAAAAATGTCAAATAAACAACAACAACAACAACGTCAACAACAACAACAACGTCAAATAAACAACAACAACAACAACAATAACAACGTCAAATAAACAACAACAACAACGTCAAATAAACAACAACAACAACGTCAAATAAACAACAACAACCACAAATACAACAACAACAACAACTTCAAATAACAACAACAACGTCAAATAAACAACAACGTCAAATAAACAACAACAACAATAACAATAATGTCAAATAAACAACAACAACAACAACAACGTCAAATAAATAACAACAACAACAACAATGTCAAATAAACAAAAACAACAACGTCCAATAAACAACAACAACAACGTCAACAACAACAACAACGTCAAATAAACAACAACAATGTCAAATAAACAACAACAACGTCAAATAAACAACAACAAAAAAAACAACAACAACGTCAAATAAACAACAACAACTATGTCAACAACAACAATAACAAAAACAACAACAATGTCAACAACAACAACAAAGTCAAATAAACAACAACAACAACGTCAAATAAACAACAACAACAACAACGTTAACAACAACGTCAAATAAACAACAACAACAACAACGTCAACTAAATAACAACAACAACGCCAAATAAACAACAAAAACAACGACAACAACAACGTCAAATAAAGAACAACAACAACAACAATAACGTCAAATAAACAACAACAACAACGTCAAATGAATAACAACAACAACAAGGTCAAATAAACAACAATAATAACAACAACGTCAAATAAGCAACAACAATAACAACAATAACAATTACAACAACAACAACAACGTCAAATAAACAACAACAACAACAATGTCAAATAAAAAACAACAACAACAACATCAACAACAACAAAAGCGTCAAATAAACAACAACAACAACAACAACGTTAATAACAACAATTACGTCAAATAAACAACAACAAAAACAACAACAACAACGTCAAATAAACAACAACAACAACAATGTCAACAACAACAACAACATCAAATAAACCACAACAACAACAACGCCAAATAAAAAACAACAACGTCAAATAAAAAACAACAACAACAACAACATCAACAACAACAAAAACGTCATATAAACATCAACAACAACGTCAATAACAACAACTACGTCAAATAAACAACAACAACAACAACAACATCAAATAAACAACAACAACAACAAAGTCAAATAAACAACAACAACAACAATGTCAATAACAACAACGTCAAGTAAAAAACAACAAAAACGTCAATTAAACAACAACAACTAAAACAACATCAAATAAACAACAACAACAACGTCAAATAAACAACAACAACTAAAACAACATCAAATAAACAACAACAACAACAACAACGTCAAATAAACAACAACAACGTCAACAACAACAACAACAATGTCAAATAAACAACAACAACAACAACGTCAAATAAACAACAACAACAACAATAACGTCAAATTAACAACAACAACAACGTCAAATAAACAACAACAACAACAACAACGTCAAATAAACAACAACAACAACGTCAAATAAACAACAACAACAACACCAACAATAACAACAACAACATCAACGTCAAATAAACAACAAACACAACAACAACAATGTCAACAACATTAACAACGTCAAATAAACAACAACAACAACAGCAACGTCAAATAAACAACAACAACAACAACAACAACAACAACAATGTTAAATAAACAACAACAACAACAATAACAACAACAATAACGTCAAATAAACAACAACAACAACAACGTTAAATAAATTACAACAACAACAACAACAAATACAACAACAACAACAACGTCAAATAACAACAACAACGTCAAATAAACAACAACAACAACGTCAAATAAACAACAACGTCAAATAAACAACAACAACGACAACGTCAAATAAACAAAAACAACAACAACGTCAAATAAATAACAACAACAACAATGTCAAATAAACAACAACAACAACACCGTCAACAACGACAACAATGTCAAATAACAACAACAACAACGTCCAATAGACAACAACAACAACAACAACAACAACGTCAACAACAACAACAAAGTCAAATAAACAACAACAACAACGTCAAATAAACAACAACGTCAACAACAACAACAACAACGTCAAATAAACAACAACAACTATGTCAACAACAACAACAACAACATCAAATAAACAACAACAACAACAACAACGTCAACAACAATAACAACGTCAAATAAACAACAATAACAACAACAACAACAACATCAAATAAACAACAAAAACAACAACAACAATGTCAACAACATTAAAAATGTCAAATAAACAACAACAACAACAACGTCAACAACAACAACAACAACGTCAAATAAACAACAACAACAACAACAATAACAACGTCAAATAAACAACAACAACAACGTCAAATAAACAACAACAAAAACGTCAAATAAACAACAACAACAAGAAGTACAACAACAACAACAACTTCAAATAACAACAACAACGTCAAATAAACAACAACAACAACGTCAAATAAACAACAACGTCAAATAAACAACAACAATAATAACAATAATGTCAAATAAACAACAACAACAACGTCAAATAAATAACAACAACAACAACAATGTCAAATAAACAACAACAACAACGTCCAATAAACAACAACAACAACAACGTCAACAACAACAACAACAACAACGTCAAATAAACAACAACAACATCAAATAAACAACAACAACGTAAAATAAACAACAACAAAAAAAACAACAACAACGTCAAATAAACAACAACAACAATGTCAACAACAACAATAACAACAACAACAACAATGTCAACAACAACAACAAAGTCAAATAAACAACAACAACAACGTCAAATAAACAACAATAATAGCAACGTTAACAACAACGTCAAATAAACAACAACAACAACGTCAACTAAATAACAACAACAACGTCAAATAAACAAGAAAAACAACGACAACAACAACGTCAAATAAATAACAACAACAATAACAATAACGTCAAATAAACAACAACAATAGCAACGTTAACAACAACGTCAAATAAACAACAACAACAACAACGTCAACTAAATAACAACAACAACGTCAAATAAACAACAAAAACAACGACAACAACAACGTCAAATAAAGAACAACAACAATAACAATAACGTCAAATAAACAACAACAACAACGTCAAATGAATAACAACAACAACAAGGTCAAATAAACAACAATAATAACAACAACGTCAAATAAGCAACAACAATAACAATAATAACAATTACAACAACAACAACAACAACGTTAAATAAACAACAACAACAACGTCAAATAAACAACAACAACAACGTCAAATAAAAAACAACAACAACAACATCGACAACAACAAAATCGTCAAATAAACAACAACAACAACGTCAATAACAACAACTACGTCAAATAAACAACAACAACAACAACAACAACATCAAATAAACAACAACAACAACAATGTCAACAACAACAACATCAAATAAACAACAACAACAACAACAACAACAACAACAAAAACGTCAAACAAAAAACAACAACGTCAAATAAAAAACAACAACAACCACAACATCAACAACAACAAAAACGTCAAATAAACAGCAACAACAACGTCAATAACAACAACTACGTCAAATAAACAACAACAACAACAACGTCAAATGAACAACAACAACAACAACGTCAAATAAATAACAGAAACAACAACAATGTCAAATAAACAACAACAACAACACCGTCAACAACAACAACAACAATGTCAAATAAACAACAACAACAACAACGTCAACAACAACAACAACAACGTCAAATAAACAACAACAACATCAAATAAACAACAACAGAAACAACAACAACAACGTCAAATAAACAACAACAACTATGTCAACAACAACAATAACAACATCAAATAAACAACAACAACAACAATGTCAACAACAACAACAAAGTAAAATAAACAACAACAACAATAACAACATAGTCAAATAAACAACAACAACAACAACGTTAACAACAACGTCAAATAAACAACAACAACAACAAGAACGTCAAATAAATAACAACAACAACGTCAAATAAACAACAAAAACAACGACAACAACAACGTCAAATAAAGAACAACAACAACAACAATAACGTCAAATAAACAACAACAACAACGTCAAATGAATAACAACAACAACAAGGTCAAATAAACAACAATAATAACAACAACGTCAAATAAGCAACAACAATAACAACAATAACAATTACAACAACAACAACAACAACGTCAAATAAACAACAACAACAACGTCAAATAAACAACAACAACAACAACGTCAAATAAAAAACAACAACAACAACATCAAAAACAACAAAAGCGTCAAATAAACAACAACAACAACAACGTCAATAACAACAACTACGTCAAATAAACAACAACAACAACAACAACAACAACGTCAAATAAACAACAACAACAATGTCAACAACAACAACAACAACAACGTCAAATAAAAAACAACAGCGTCAAATAAAAAACAACAACAACAACAACAACATCAACAACAACAAAAACGTCAAATAAACATCAACAACAACGTCAATAACAACAACTACGTCAAATAAACAACAACAACAACAACGTCAAATAAACAACAACAACAACAACAACGTCAAATAAATAACAACAACAACAACAATGTCAAATAAACAACAACAACACCGTCAACAACAACAACAATGTCAAATAAACAACAACAACAACGTCCAATAAACAACAACAACAACAAAGTCAACAACAACAACAACAACGTCAAATAAACAACAACAACGTCAAATAAACAACAAGAGAAACAACAACAACAACGTCAAATAAACAACAACAACTATGTCAACAACAACAATAACAACATCAAATAAACACAACAACAACAATGTCAACAACAACAACAAAGTCAAATAAACAACAACAACAACAACGTCAAATAAACAACAACAACAATGTTAACAACAACGTCAAATAAACAACAACAACAACAACGTCAAATAAATAACAACAACAACGTGAAATAAACAACAAAAACAACGACAACAACAATGTCAAATAAAGAACAACAACAACAACAATAACGTCAAATAAACAACAACAACAACGTCAAATGAATAACAACACCAACAAGGTCAAATAAACAACAATAATAACAACAACGTCAAATAAGCAACAACAATAACAACAATAACAATTACAACAACAACAACAACAACGTCAAATAAACAACAACAACAACGTCAAATAAACAACAACAACAACAACGTCAAATAAAAAACAACAACAACAACATCAAAAACAACAAAAGCGTCAAATAAACAACAACAACAACAACGTCAATAACAACAACTACGTCAAATAAACAACAACAACAACAACAACAACAACGTCAAATAAACAACAACAACAATGTCAACAACAACAACAACAACAACGTCAAATAAAAAACAACAGCGTCAAATAAAAAACAACAACAACAACAACAACATCAACAACAACAAAAACGTCAAATAAACATCAACAACAACGTCAATAACAACAACTACGTCAAATAAACAACAACAACAACAACGTCAAATAAACAACAACAACAACAACAACGTCAAATAAATAACAACAACAACAACAATGTCAAATAAACAACAACAACACCGTCAACAACAACAACAATGTCAAATAAACAACAACAACAACGTCCAATAAACAACAACAACAACAAAGTCAACAACAACAACAACAACGTCAAATAAACAACAACAACGTCAAATAAACAACAAGAGAAACAACAACAACAACGTCAAATAAACAACAACAACTATGTCAACAACAACAATAACAACATCAAATAAACACAACAACAACAATGTCAACAACAACAACAAAGTCAAATAAACAACAACAACAACAACGTCAAATAAACAACAACAACAATGTTAACAACAACGTCAAATAAACAACAACAACAACAACGTCAAATAAATAACAACAACAACGTGAAATAAACAACAAAAACAACGACAACAACAACGTCAAATAAAGAACAACAACAACAACAATAACGTCAAATAAACAACAACAACAACGTCAAATGAATAACAACACCAACAAGGTCAAATAAACAACAATAATAACAACAACGTCAAATAAGCAACAACAATAACAATTAAAACAACAACAACAACAACGTCAAATAAACAACAACAGCAACAACGTCAAATAAAAAACAACAACAACAACATCAACAACAACAAAAACATCAAATAAACAACAACAACAACAACGTCAATAACAACAACTACGTCAAATAAACAACAACAACAACAACAACAACGTCAAATAAACAACAACAACAACAATGTCAACAACAACAACATCAAATAAACAACAACAACAACAACGTCAAATAAAAAACAACAACGTCAAATAAAAAACAACAACAACAACAACATCAACAACAACAAAAACGTCAAATAAACATCAACAACAACGTCAATAACAACAACTACGTCAAATAAACAACAACAACAACAACAACGTCAAATAAACAACAACAACAACAACGTCAAATAAACAACAACAACAACAATGTCAATAACAACAACGTCAAATAAAAAACAACAAAAACGTCAAATAAACAACAACAACTAAAACAACATCAAATAAACAACAACAACAACAACGTCAAATAAACAACAACAACTAAAACAACATCAAATAAACAACAACAACAACAACGTCAAATAAACAACAACAACGTCAACAACAACAACAACAACAACAATGTCAAATAAACAACAACAACAACAACGTCAAATAAACAACAACAACAACAACGTCAAATTAACAACAACAACAACAACGTCAAATAAACAACAACAACAACAACAATGTCAAATAAACAACAACAACAACGTCAAATAAACAACAACAACAACAACACCAACAATAACAACAACAACAACAACGTCAAATAAACAACAAAAACAACAACAACAATGTCAACAACATTAACAACGTCAAATAAACAACAACAACAACAACAACGTCAAATAAACAACAATAACAACAACATAAACAACAACAACAACGTTAAATAAACAACATCAACAACAACAACAATAACAACAACAATAACGTCAAATAAACAACAACAACAACAACGTTAAAAAACAACAACAACAACAACGTCAATAACAACAACTACGTCAAATAAACAACAACAACAACAACAACAACGTCAAATAAACAACAACAACAATGTCAACAACAACAACAACAACAACGTCAAATAAAAAACAACAACGTCAAATAAAAAACAACAACAACAACAACAACATCAACAACAACAAAAACGTCAAATAAACATCAACAACAACGTCAATAACAACAACTACGTCAAATAAACAACAACAACAACAACGTCAAATAAACAACAACAACAACAACGTCAAATAAATAACAACAACAACAACAATGTCAAATAAACAACAACAACACCGTCAACAACAACAACAATGTCAAATAAACAACAACAACAACGTCCAATAAACAACAACAACAACAAAGTCAACAACAACAACAACAACGTCAAATAAACAACAACAACGTCAAATAAACAACAACAGAAACAACAACAACAACGTCAAATAAACAACAACAACTATGTCAACAACAACAATAACAACATCAAATAAACACAACAACAACAATGTCAACAACAACAACAAAGTCAAATAAACAACAACAACAACAACGTCAAATAAACAACAACAACAATGTTAACAACAACGTCAAATAAACAACAACAACAACAACGTCAAATAAATAACAACAACAACGTGAAATAAACAACAAAAACAACGACAACAACAACGTCAAATAAAGAACAACAACAACAACAACAACAATAACGTCAAATAAACAACAACAACAACGTCAAATGAATAACAACACCAACAAGGTCAAATAAACAACAATAATAACAACAACGTCAAATAAGCAACAACAATAACAATTAAAACAACAACAACAACAACGTCAAATAAACAACAACAGCAACAACGTCAAATAAAAAACAACAACAACAACATCAACAACAACAAAAACATCAAATAAACAACAACAACAACAACGTCAATAACAACAACTACGTCAAATAAACAACAACAACAACAACAACAACGTCAAATAAACAACAACAACAACAATGTCAACAACAACAACATCAAATAAACAACAACAACAACAACGTCAAATAAACAACAACAACAACAATGTCAACAACAACAACATCAAATAAACAACAACAACAACAACAACGTCAAATAAAAAACAACAACGTCAAATAAAAAACAACAACAACAACATCAACAACAACAAAAATGTCAAATAAACATCAACAACAACGTCAATAACAACAACTACGTCAAATAAACAACAACAACAACAACAACGTCAAATAAACAACAACAACAACAACGTCAAATAAACAACAACAACAACAACAATGTCAATAACAACAACGTCAAATAAAAAACAACAAAAACGTCAAATAAACAACAACAACTAAAACAACATCAAATAAACAACAACAACAACAACGTCAAATAAACAACAACAACTAAAACAACATCAAATAAACAACAACAACAACAACGTCAAATAAACAACAACAACGTCAACAACAACAACAACAACAATGTCAAATAAACAACAACAACAACAACGTCAAATAAACAACAACAACAACAACGTCAAATTAACAACAACAACAACAACAACGTCAAATAAACAACAACAACAACAACAACGTCAAATAAACAACAACAACAACGTCAAATAAACAACAACAACAACAACACCAACAATAACAACAACAACAACAACGTCAAATAAACAACAAAAACAACAACAACAATGTCAACAACATTAACAACGTCAAATAAACAACAACAACAACAACAACAACGTCAAATAAACAACAATAACAACAACATAAACAACAACAACAACGTTAAATAAACAACATCAACAACAACAACAATAACAACAACAATAACGTCAAATAAACAACAACAACAACAACGTTAAATAAACAACAACAACAACAACAACAAATACAACAACAACAACGTCAAATAACAACAAAAACAACAAATACAATGTCAACAACATTAACAACGTCAAATAAACAACAACAACAACAGCAACGTCAAATAAACAACAACAACAACAACATCAACAACAACAATAATGTTAAATAAACAACAACAACAACAATAACAACAACAATAATGTCAAATAAACAACAACAACAATGTTAAATAAATTACAACAACAATAACAACAAATACAACAACAACAACAACGTCAAATAACAACAACAACGTCAAATAAACAACAACAACAACGTCAAATAAACAACAACGTCAATTAAACAACAACAACAACAACGTCAAATAAACAACAACAACAACAACAACGTCAAATAAATAACAACAACAA
>OX451735.1:1385464538-1385567038 GCA_948472305.1 Vicia faba | reverse complement strand
AATAAACAACAACAAAAACAACAATGTCAACAACAACAACATCAAATAAATAATAACAACAACAACAACAACAACGTCAAATAAAAAACAACAACGTCAAATAAAAAACAACAACAACAACAACATCAACAATAACAAAAACGTCAAATAAACATCAACAACAACGTCAATAACAACAACTACGTCAAATAAACAACAACAACAACAACAACAACGTCAAATAAACAACAACAACAACAACAACAACAACATCAAATAAATAACAACAACAACAACAATGTCAAATAAACAACAACAACAACAACAACACCGTCAACAACAACAACAATGTCAAATAAACAACAACAACAACGTCCAATAAACAACAACAACGTCAACAACAACAACAACAACAACGTCAAATAAACAACAACAACGTCAAATAAACAACAACAGAAACAACAACAACAACGTCAAATAAACAACAACAACTATGTCAACAACAACAATAACAACATCAAATAAACAACAACAACAACAACAATGTCAACAACAACAAAGTCAAATAAACAACAACAACAACAACAACGTCAAATAAACAACAACAACAACAACCTTAACAACAACGTCAAATAAACAACAACAACAACAACGTCAAATAAATAACAACAACAACGTCAAATAAACAACAAAAACAACGATAACAACAACGTCAAATAAAGAACAACAACAACAACAATAACGTCAAATAAACAACAACAACAACGTCAAATGAATAACAACAACAACAAGGTCAAATAAACAACAATAATAACAACAACATCAAATAAGCAACAACAATAACAATAATAACAATTACAACAGCAACAACAACAACGTCAAATAAACAACAAGAACAACGTCAAATAAACAACAACAACAACAACGTCAGATAAAAAACAACAACAACAACATCAACAACAACAAAAGCGTCAAATAAACAACAACAACAACAACGTCAATAACAACAACTACGTCAAATAAACAACAACAATAACAACAACAACAACAACAACGTCAAATAAACAACAACAAAAACAACAATGTCAACAACAACAACATCAAATAAATAACAACAACAACAACAACGTCAAATAAAAAACAACAACGTCAAATAAAAAACAACAACAACAATAACATCAACAATAACAAAAACGTCAAATAAACATCAACAACAACGTCAATAACAACAACTACGTCAAATAAACAACAACAACAACAACAACAACGTCAAATAAACAACAACAACAACAACAACAACGTCAAATAAATAACAACAACAACAACAATGTCAAATAAACAACAACAACAACAACACTGTCAACAACAACAACAATGTCAAATAAACAACAACAACAACGTCCAATAAACAACAACAACGTCAACAACAACAACAACAACAACGTCAAATAAACAACAACAGAAACAACAACAACAACGTCAAATAAACAACAACAACTATGTCAACAACAACAATAACAACATCAAATCAACAACAACAACAACAATGTCAACAACAACAACAAAGTCAAATAAACAACAACAACAACGTCAAATAAACAACAACAACAACAACCTTAACAACAACGTCAAATAAACAACAACAACAACAACGTCAAATAAATAACAACAACAACGTCAAATAAACAACAAAAACAACGACAACAACAACGTCAAATAAAGAACAACAACAACAACAATAATGTCAAATAAACAACAACAACAACAACGTCAAATGAATAACAACAACAACAACAAGGTCAAATAAACAACAATAATAACAACAACGTCAAATAAGCAACAACAATAACAATAATAACAATTACAACAGCAACAACAACAACGTCAAATAAACAACAACAACAACGTCAAATAAACAACAACAACAACAACGTCAAATAAAAAACAACAACAACAACATCAACAACAACAAAAGCGTCAAATAAACAACAACAACAACAATGTCAATAACAACAACTACGTCAAATAAACAACAACCACAACAACAACAACGTCAAATAAACAACAACAACAACAACAATGTCAACAACAACAACATCAAATAAATAACAACAACAACAACAACGTCAAATAAAAAACAACAACGTCAAATAAAAAACAACAACAACAACAACATCAACAACAACAAAAACGTCAAATAAACATCAACAACAACGTCAATAACAACAACTACGTCAAATAAACAACAACAACAACAGCAACAACGTCAAATAAACAACAACAACAACAACGTCAAATAAATAACAACAACAACAACAATGTCAAATAAACAACAACAACAACACCGTCAACAACAACAACAATGTCAAATAAACAACAACAACAACGTCCAATAAACAACAACAACGTCAACAACAACAACAACGTCAAATAAACAACAACAACGTCAAATAAACAACAACAGAAACAACAACAACGTCAAATAAACAACAACAGAAACAACAACAACGTCAAATAAACAACAACAACTATGTCAACAACAACAATAACAACATCAAATAAACAACAACAACAACAATGTCAACAACAACAACAAAGTCAAATAAACAACAACAACAACAACGTCAAATAAACAACAACAACAACAACCTTAACAACAACGTCAAATAAACAACAACAACAACAACGTCAAATAAATAACAACAACAACGTCAAATAAACAACAAAAACAACCATAACAACAACGTCAAATAAAGAACAACAACAACAACAATAACGTCAAATAAACAACAACAACAACGTCAAATGAATAACAACAACAACAAGGTCAAATAAACAACAATAATAACAACAACATCAAATAAGCAACAACAATAACAATAATAACAATTACAACAGCAACAACAACAACGTCAAATAAACAACAACAACAACGTCAAATAAACAACAACAACAACAACGTCAAATAAAAAACAACAACAACAACATCAACAACAACAAAAGCGTCAAATAAACAACAACAACAACAACGTCAATAACAACAACTACGTCAAATAAACTACAACAATAATAACAACAACAACAACAACGTCAAATAAACAACAACAAAAACAACAATGTCAACAACAACAACATCAAATAAATAACAACAACAACAACGTCAAATAAAAAACAACAACGTCAAATAAAAAACAACAACAACAATAACATCAACAATAACAAAAACGTCAAATAAACATCAACAACAACGTCAATAACAACAACTACGTCAAATAAACAACAACAACAACAACAACAACAACGTCAAATAAACAACAACAACAACAACAACGTCAAATAAATAACAACAACAACAACAATGTCAAATAAACAACAACAACAACAACAACACTGTCAACAACAACAACAATGTCAAATAAACAATAACAACAACGTCCAATAAACAACAACAACGTCAACAACAACAACAACAACAACGTCAAATAAACAACAACAGAAACAACAACAACAACGTCAAATAAACAACAACAACTATGTCAACAACAACAATAACAACATCAAATAAACAACAACAACAACAATGTCAACAACAACAACAAAGTCAAATAAACAACAACAACAACAACGTCAAATAAACAACAACAACAACAACCTTAACAACAACGTCAAATAAACAACAACAACAACAACGTCAAATAAATAACAACAACAACGTCAAATAAACAACAAAAACAACGACAACAACAACGTCAAATAAAGAACAACAACAACAACAATAACGTCAAATAAACAACAACAACAACGTCAAATGAATAACAACAACAACAACAAGGTCAAATAAACAACAATAATAACAACAACGTCAAATAAGCAACAACAATAACAATAATAACAATTACAACAGCAACAACAACAACGTCAAATAAACAACAACAACAACGTCAAATAAACAACAACAACAACAACGTCAAATAAAAAACAACAACAACAACATCAACAACAACAAAAGCGTCAAATAAACA
Organism: Vicia faba; assembly: GCA_948472305.1. Taxonomy (NCBI): domain Eukaryota; kingdom Viridiplantae; phylum Streptophyta; class Magnoliopsida; order Fabales; family Fabaceae; genus Vicia; species Vicia faba. Next base: position 1,385,563,037 of record OX451735.1, on the reverse strand, counting down.
ACAACAACAACAATGTCAATAACAACAACTACGTCAAATAAACAACAACCACAACAACAACAACGTCAAATAAACAACAACAACAACAACAATGTCAACAACAACAACATCAAATAAATAACAACAACAACAACAACAACGTCAAATAAAAAACAACAACGTCAAATAAAAAACAACAACAACAACAACATCAACAACAACAAAAACGTCAAATAAACATCAACAACAACGTCAATAACAACAACTACGTCAAATAAACAACAACAACAACAACAACAACAACAACAACGTCAATTAAACAACAACAACAACAACGTCAAATAAATAACAACAACAACAACAATGTCAAATAAACAACAACAACACCGTCAACAACAACAACAATGTCAAATAAACAACAACAACAACGTCCAATAAACAACAACAACGTCAACAACAACAACAACGTCAAATAAACAACAACAACGTCAAATAAACAACAACAGAAACAACAACAACGTCAAATAAACAACAACAACTATGTCAACAACAATAATAACAACATCAAATAAACAACAACAACAACAACAACAATGTCAACAACAACAACAAAGTCAAATAAACAACAACAACAACAACGTCAAATAAACAACAACAACAACAACCTTAACAACAACGTCAAATAAACAACAACAACAACAACGTCAAATAAATAACAACAACAACGTCAAATAAACAACAAAAACAACGACAACAACAACGTCAAATAAAGAACAACAACAACAACAACAACAACAATAACGTCAAATAAACAACAACAACAACAACGTCAAATGAATAACAACAACAACAAGGTCAAATAAACAACAATAATAACAACAACGTCAAATAAGCAACAACAATAACAACAATAACAATTACAACAACAACAACAACAACAACGTCAAATAAACAACAACAACAACAACGTCAAATAAACAACAACAACAACGTCAAATAAAAAACAACAACAACATCAACAACAACAAAAGCGTCAAATAAACAACAGTAACAACAACTGCGTCAAATAAACAACAACAACAATAACAATAATGTCAAATAAACAACAACAACGTCAAATAAATAACAACAACAATAAACAATGTCAAATAACCAACAACAACAACAACACCGTCAACAACAACAACAATGTCAAATAAACAATAACAACAACGTCCAATAAACAACAACAACAACAACGTCAACAACAACAACAATGTCAAATAAACAACAACAACGTCAAATAAACAACAACAACATCAAATAAACAACAACAGAAACAACAACAACAACAACGTCAAATAAACAACAACAACAACGTCAAATAAACAACAACAACAACGTCAAATAAAAAACAACAACAACATCAACAACAACAAAAGCGTCAAATAAACAATAATAACAACAACGTCAATAACAACAACTACGTCAAATAAACAACAACAACAATAACAATAATGTCAAATAAACAACAACAACAACAACGTCAAATAAATAACAACAACAACAACAATGTCAAATAAACAACAACAACAACACCGTCAACAACAACAACAATGTCAAATAAACAACAACAACAACGTCCAATAAACAACAACAACAACAACGCCAACAACAACAACAACAACGTCAAATAAACAACAACAACGTCAAATAAACAACAACAACGTCAAATAAACAACAACAGAAACAACAACAACAACGTCAAATAAACAACAACAACTATGTCAATAACAACAACAACAATGTCAACAACAACAACAACGTCAAATAAACAACAACAATAGCAACGTTAACAACAACGTCAAATAAATAACAACAACAACAACGTCAAATAAATAACAACAACAACGTCAAATAAACAACAAAAACAACGACAACAACAACGTCAAGTAAAGAATAACAACAACAACAATAACGTCAAATAAACAACAACAACAACGTCAAATGAATAACAACAACAAGGTCAAATAAACAACAATAATAACAACAACGTCAAATAAGCAACAACAATAACAACAAAAACAATTACAATAACAACAACAACAACAACGTCAAATAAACAACAACAACAACGTCAAATAAACAACAACAACAACGTCAAATAAAAAACAACAACAACAACATCAACAACAACAAAAGCGTCAAATAAACAACAACAACAACAACGTCAATAACAACAACTACGTCAAATAAACAACAACAACACCAACAACAACATCAAATAAACAACAACAACAACAATGTCAACAACAACAACATCAAATAAACAACAACAACAACAACAAAAACGTCAAATAAAAAACAACAATGTCAAATAAAAAACAACAACAACAACAACATCAACAACGTCAATAACAACAACTACGTCAATAACAACAACTACGTCAAATAAACAACAACAACAACAAAAACATCAAATAAACAACAACAACAACAACGTCAAATAAATAACGACAACAACAACAATGTCAAATAAACAACAACAACAACAACACCGTCAACAACAACAACAACAATGTCAAATAAACAACAACAACAACGTCCAATAAACAACAATAACAACAACGTCAAATAAACAACAACAGAAACAACAACAACAACGTCAAATAAACAACAACAGAAACAACAACAACAACGTCAAATAAACAACAACAACAACGTCAAATAAACAACAACAACTATGTCAACAACAACAATAACAACATCAAATAAACAACAACAACAACAATGTCAACAACAACAACAAAGTCAAATAAACAACAACAACAACAACAACGTCAAATAAACAACAACAACAACAACGTTAACAACAACGTCAAATAAACAACAACAACAACAACGTCAAATAAATAACAACAACAACGTCAAATAAACAACAAAAACAATGACAACAACACCGCCAAATAAAGAACAACAACAACAATAATAACGTCAAATAAACAACAACAACAACGTCAAATGAATAACAATAACAACAAGGTCAAATAAACAACAATAATAACAACAACGTCAAATAAGCAACAACAATAACAACAATAACAATTACAACAACAACAACAACAACAACAACGTCAAATAAACAACAACAACAACGTCAAATAAACAACAACAACAACAACGTCAAATAAAAAACAACAACAACAACATCAACAACAACAAAAGCGTCAAATAAACAACAACAACAACAACGTCAATAACAACAACTACGTCAAATAAACAACAACAACAACAACAACAACATCAAATAAACAACAACAACAACAACGTCAAATAAAAAACAACAACAACAACATCAACAACAACAAAAACGTCAAATAAACATCAACAACAACGTCAATAACAACAACTACGTCAAATAAACAACAACAACAACAACGTCAAATAAACAACAACAACAACAACGTCAAATAAATAACAACAATAACAACAATGTCAAATAAACAACAACAACAACAACACCGTCAACAACAACAACAATGTCAAATAAACAACAACAACAACGTCCAATAAACAACAACAACAACAACGTCAACAACAACAACAACAACATCAAATAAACAACAACAGAAACAACAACAACAACGTCAAATAAACAACAACAACTATGTCAACAACAACAATAACAACATCAAATAAACAACAACAACAACAATGTCAACAACAACAAGAAAGTCAAATAAACAACAACAACAACAACAACCACGTCAAATAAACAACAACAACAACAACAACGTTAACAACAACGTCAAATAAACAACAACAACGACAACAACGTCAAATAAATAACAACAACAATGTGAAATAAACAACAAAAACAACGACAACAACAACGTCAAATAAAGAACAACAACAACAACAACAATAACGTCAAATAAACAACAACAACAACGTCAAATGAATAACAACAACAACAAGGTCAAATAAACAACAATAATAACAACAACGTCAAATAAGCAACAACAATAACAACAATAACAATTACAACAACAACAACAACGTCAAATAAACAACAACAACAACGTCAAATAAACAACAACAACAACGTCAAATAAAAAACAACAACAGCAACATCAACAACAACAACGTCAATAACAACAACTACATCAAATAAACAACAACAACAACAAAAACAACGTCAAATAAACAACAACAACAACATCAAATAAACAACAACAACAACAACGTTAAATAAACAACAACAACAACAATAATGTCAACAACAACAACATCAAATAAACAACAACAACAACAACGTCAAATAAAAAACAACAACGTCAAATAAAAAACAACAACAACAACAACATCAACAACAACAAAAACGTCAAATAAACATCAACAACAACGTCAATAACAACAACTATGTCAAATAAAAAACAACAACAACAACAACATCAACAACAACAAAAACGTCAAATAAACATCAACAACAACGTCAATAACAACAACTACGTCAAATAAACAACAACAACAACAACAACAACGTCAAATAAACAACAACAACAACAACGTCAAATAAACAACAACAACAACAACGTCAAATAAACAACAACAACAACAATGTCAATAACAACAACGTCAAATAAAAAACAACAAAAACGTCAAATAAATAACAACAAGTAAAACAACATCAAATAAACAACAACAACAACAACAACGTCAAATAAACAACAACAACTAAAACAACATCAAATAAACAACAACAACAAGAACAACGTCAAATAAACAACAACAACAACAATGTCAAATAAACAACAACAACAACAACAACGTCAAATAAATAACAACAACAACAACAACGTCAAATAAACAACAACAACAACAATAACAACGTCAAATAAACAACAACAACAACGTCAAATAAACAACAACAACAACGTCAAATAAACAACAACAACAACGTCAAATAAACAACAATAACAACAACAATAACAACGTCAAATAAATAAGAACAACAACGTCAAATAAACAACAACAACAACGTCAAATAAACAACAACAACAACAACAATAATGTCAAATATACAACAACAACTACGTCAAATAAATAACAACAACAACAATGTCAAATAAACAACAACAACAACAATGTCCAATAAACAACAACAACAACAACGTCAACAACAACAACAACAACGTCAAATAAATAACAACAACAATGTTAAATAAATAACAACGGCAACAACAACAACAACGTCAAATAAACAACAACTATGTCAACAACATCAATAACAACATCAAATAAACAACAACAACAACAACAACAACGTCAACAATAACAACAAAGTCAAATAAACAACGACAACAACAACGTCAAATAAACAACAACAACAACAACAACGTTAACAACGTCAAATAAACAACAACAACAACGTCAAATAAATAATAACAACAACGTCAAATAAACAACAACATCAAATAAACAACAACAACAACAACGTCAAATAAACAACAACAACGTCAACAACAACAACAACAACAATAATGTCAAATAAACAACAACAACAACAACAACGTCAAATAAACAACAACAACAACGTCAAATTAACAACAACAACAACGTTAAATAAACAACAACAACAACAACAACGTCAAATAAACAACAACAACAACGTCAAATAAACAACAACAACAACAACACCAACAATAACAACAACAACAACAACATCAAATAAACAACAAAAACAACAACAACAATGTCAACAACATTAACAACGTCAAATAAACAACAACAACAACAACAACGTCAAATAAACAACAACAACAACAACATCAACAACAACAACAACGTTAAATAAACAACAACAACAATAATAACAACAACAATAACGTCAAATAAACAACAACAACAACAATGTTAAATAAACAACAACAACAACAACAACAAATACAACAACAACAACAACAACAACGTCAAATAACAACAACAACGTCAAAAAAACAACAACAACAACGTCAAATAAACAACAACGTCAAATAAACAACAACGTCAAATAAACAACAACAACAACAACGTCAAATAAACAACAACAACAACAACAACGTCAAATAAATAACAACAACAACAACAATGTCAAATAAACAACAACAACAACAACACCGTCAACAACGACAACAATGTCAAATAACAACAACAACAACAACGTCCAATAAACAACAACAACAACAACGTCAACAACAACAACAAAGTCAAATAAACAACAACAACAACGTCAAATAAACAACAACATCAACAACAACAACAATAACGTCAAATAAACAACAACAAATATGTCAACAACAACAACAACATCAAATAAACAACAACAACAACAACAATGTCAACAACAATAACAACGTCAAATAAACAACAATAACAACAACAACAACAACATCAAATAAACAACAAAAACAACAACAACAATGTCAACAACATTAACAATGTCAAATAAACAACAACAACAACAACAACGTTAACAACAACAACGTCAAATAAACAACAACAACAACAACAATAACAACGTCAAATAAACAACAACAACAACGTCATATAAACAACAACAACAACGTCAAATAAACAACAACAACAACAACAACAAATACAACAACAATAACAACTTCAAATAACAACAACAACGTTAAATAAACAACAACAACAACGTCAAATAAACAACAACAACAACAACAATGTCAAATACAACAAGAAAGTCAAATAAACAACAACAACAACAACGTCAAATAAACAACAACAACGACAACAACGTCAAATAAATAACAACAACAATGTGAAATAAACAACAAAAACAACGACAACAACAACGTCAAATAAAGAACAACAACAACAACAACAATAACGTCAAATAAACAACAACAACAACGTCAAATGAATAACAACAACAACAAGGTCAAATAAACAACAATAATAACAACAACGTCAAATAAGCAACAACAATAACAACAATAACAATTACAACAACAATAACAACGTCAAATAAACAACAACAACAACGTCAAATAAACAACAACAACAACGTCAAATAAAAAACAACAACAACAACATCAACAACAACAACGTCAATAACAACAACTACATCAAATAAACAACAACAACAACAAAAACAACGTCAAATAAACAACAACAACAACATCAAATAAACAACAACAACAACAACAACGTTAAATAAACAACAACAACAACAATGTCAACAACAACAACATCAAATAAACAACAACAACAACAACGTCAAATAAAAAACAACAACGTCAAATAAAAAACAACAACAACAACAACATCAACAACAACAAAAACGTCAAATAAACATCAACAACAACGTCAATAACAACAACTACGTCAAATAAAAAACAACAACAACAACAACATCAACAACAACAAAAACGTCAAATAAACATCAACAACAACGTCAATAACAACAACTACGTCAAATAAACAACAACAACAACAACGTCAAATAAACAACAACAACAACAACAACGTCAAATAAACAACAACAACAACAACAACGTCAAATAAACAACAACAACAACAATGTCAATAACAACAACGTCAAATAAAAAACAACAAAAACGTCAAATAAATAACAACAAGTAAAACAACATCAAATAAACAACAACAACAACAACAACGTCAAATAAACAACAACAACTAAAACAACATCAAATAAACAACAACAACAAGAACAACGTCAAATAAACAACAACAACAACAATGTCAAATAAACAACAACAACAACAACAACGTCAAATAAATAACAACAACAACAACAACAACGTCAAATTAACAACAACAACAACGTCAAATAAACAACTACAGCAACAACAACAACGTCAAATAAACAACAACAACAACAACGTCAAATAAACAACAACAACAACAACACCAACAATAACAACAACAACAGCAACGTCAAATAAACAACAAAAACAACAACAACAATGTCAACAGCATTAACAACGTCAAATAAACAACAACAACAACAACAACGTCAAATAAACAACAACAACAACAACATCAACAACAACAACGTTAAATAAACAACAACAACAACAATAACAACAACAATAACGTCAAATAAACAACAACAACAACAACAATGTTAAATAAACAACAACAACAACAACAAATACAACAACAACAAATACAACAACAACAACAACAACAACGTCAAATAACAACAACAACGTCAAATAAACAACAACAACAACGTCAAATAAACAACAACGTCAAATAAACAACAACAACAACAACGTCAAATAAACAATAACAACAACAACGTCAAATAAATAACAACAACAACAATGCAAATAAACAACAACAACAACACCGTCAACAACGACAACAATGTCAAATAATAACAACAACAACAACTTCCAATAAACAACAACAACAACAACAACAACGTCAACAACAACAACAAAGTCAAATAATCAACAACAACAACAACGTCAAATAAACAACAACGTCAACAACAACAACAACAACAACAACGTCAAATAAACAACAACAACTATGTCAACAACAAGAACAACATCAAATAAACAACAACAACAACAACAACAATGTCAACAATAATAACAACGTAAAAATAAACAACAATAAAAACAACAACAACATCAAATAAACAACAAAAACAACAACAACAATGTCAACAACATTAACAATGTCAAATAAACAACAACAACAACAACGTCAACAACAACAACAACGTCAAATAAACAACAACAACAACAATAACAACGTCAAATAAACAACAACAACAACGTCAAATAAACAACAACAACAACGTCAAATAAACAACAACAACAACAACAATAACAACGTCAAATAAATAACAACAACAACGTCAAATAAACAACAACAACAATGTCAAATAAACAACAACAACAACAACAATAATGTCAAATATACAACAACAACTACGTCAAATAAATAACAACAACAACAATGTCAAATAAACAACAACAACAACAATGTCCAATAAACAACAACAACAACAACAACGTCAACAACAATAACAACAACGTCAAATAAATAACAACAACAATGTTAAATAAATAACAACGGCAACAACAACAACAACGTCAAATAAACAACAACTATGTCAACAACAACAATAACAACATCAAATAAACAACAACAACAACAACAACGTCAACAATAACAACAAAGTCAAATAAACAACGACAACAACAACGTCAAATAAACAACAACAACAACAACGTTAACAACGTCAAATAAACAACAACAACAACGTCAAATAAATAATAACAACAACGTCAAATAAACAACAACATCAAATAAACAACAACAACAACAACAACAACGTCAAATAAACAACAACAACGTCAACAACAACAACAACAACAATAATGTCAAATAAACAACAACAACAACAACAACGTCAAATAAACAACAACAACAACAACGTCAAATTAACAACAACAACAACGTCAAATAAACAACAACAACAACAACGTCAAATAAACAACAACAACAACGTCAAATAAACAACAACAACAACACCAACAATAACAACAACAACAGCAACATCAAATAAACAACAAAAACAACAACAACAATGTCAACAACATTAACAACAACAACAACGTTAAATAAACAACAACAACAACAACATCAACAACAACAACAACGTTAAATAAACAACAACAACAACAATAATAACAACAACAATAACGTCAAATAAACAACAACAACAACAACAACGTTAAATAAACAACAACAACAACAACAACAAATACAACAACAACAACAACAACAACAACGTCAAATAACAACAACAACGTCAAAAAAACAACAACAACAACGTCAAATAAACAACAACGTCAAATAAACAACAACGTCAAATAAACAACAACAACAACGTCAAATAAACAACAACAACAACAACAACGTCAAATAAATAACAACAACAACAATGTCAAATAAACAACAACAACAACACCGTCAACAACGACAACAATGTCAAATAACAACAACAACAACAACGTCCAATAAACAACAACAACAACAACGTCAACAACAACAACAAAGTCAAATAAACAACAACAACAACGTCAAATAAACAACAACATCAACAACAACAACAATAACGTCAAATAAACAACAACAAATATGTCAACAACAACAACAACATCAAATAAACAACAACAACAACAACAACAATGTCAACAACAATAACAACGTCAAATAAACAACAATAACAACAACAACAACAACATCAAATAAACAACAAAAACAACAACAACAATGTCAACAACATTAACAATGTCAAATAAACAACAACAACAACAACAACAACGTTAACAACAACAACAGCGTCAAATAAACAACAACAACAACAATAATAACAACGTCAAATAAACAACAACAACAACGTCATATAAACAACAACAACAACAACGTCAAATAAACAACAACAACAACAACAACAACAAATACAACAACAATAACAACTTCAAATAACAACAACAACGTTAAATAAACAACAACAACAACGTCAAATAAACAACATCGTCAAATAAACAACAACAACAACAACAACGTCAACAATAACAACAAAGTCAAATAAACAACGACAACAACAACGTCAAATAAACAACAACAACAACAACGTTAACAACGTCAAATAAACAACAACAACAACGTCAAATAAATAATAACAACAACGTCAAATAAACAACAACATCAAATAAACAACAACAACAACAACAACGTCAAATAAACAACAACAACGTCAACAACAACAACAACAACAATAATGTCAAATAAACAACAACAACAACAACAACGTCAAATAAACAACAACAACAACAACGTCAAATTAACAACAACAACAACGTCAAATAAACAACAACAACAACAACAACGTCAAATAAACAACAACAACAACGTCAAATAAACAACAACAACAACACCAACAATAACAACAACAACAGCAACATCAAATAAACAACAAAAACAACAACAACAATGTCAACAACATTAACAACAACAACAACGTTAAATAAACAACAACAACAACAACATCAACAACAACAACAACGTTAAATAAACAACAACAACAACAATAATAACAACAACAATAACGTCAAATAAACAACAACAACAACAACAACGTTAAATAAACAACAACAACAACAACAACAAATACAACAACAACAACAACAACAACAACGTCAAATAACAACAACAACGTCAAAAAAACAACAACAACAACGTCAAATAAACAACAACGTCAAATAAACAACAACGTCAAATAAACAACAACAACAACGTCAAATAAACAACAACAACAACAACAACGTCAAATAAATAACAACAACAACAATGTCAAATAAACAACAACAACAACACCGTCAACAACGACAACAATGTCAAATAACAACAACAACAACAACGTCCAATAAACAACAACAACAACAACGTCAACAACAACAACAAAGTCAAATAAACAACAACAACAACGTCAAATAAACAACAACATCAACAACAACAACAATAACGTCAAATAAACAACAACAAATATGTCAACAACAACAACAACATCAAATAAACAACAACAACAACAACAATGTCAACAACAATAACAACGTCAAATAAACAACAATAACAACAACAACAACAACATCAAATAAACAACAAAAACAACAACAACAATGTCAACAACATTAACAATGTCAAATAAACAACAACAACAACAACAACAACGTTAACAACAACAACAGCGTCAAATAAACAACAACAACAACAATAATAACAACGTCAAATAAACAACAACAACAACGTCATATAAACAACAACAACAACAACGTCAAATAAACAACAACAACAACAACAACAACAAATACAACAACAATAACAACTTCAAATAACAACAACAACGTTAAATAAACAACAACAACAACGTCAAATAAACAACATCGTCAAATAAACAACAACAACAACAACAACAACAATAATGTCAAATAAACATCAACAACAACAACAACGTCAAATAAATAACAACAACAACAACAACAATGTTAAATAAACAACAACAACAATGTCCAATAAACAACAACAACAACAACGTAAACAACAACAACAACAACGTCAAATAAACAACAACAACAATGTCAAATAACCAACAACGGCAACAACAACAACAACGTCAAATAAACAACAACAACAACAACGTTAACAACAACGTCAAATAAACAACAACAACAACGTCAAATAAATAACAACAACAATGTCAAATAAACAACAAAAACAACGGAAACAACAACGTAAAATAAAGAACAACAACAACAATAACGTCAAATAAACAACAACAACAACAACAACGTCAAATGAATAACAACAACAACAAGGTTAAATAAACAACAATAATAACGACAACGTCAAATAAGCAACAATAATAACAACAATAACAATTACAACAACAACAACAACGTCAAATAAACAATAACAACAACGTCAAATAAACAGCAACAACAACAACGTCAAATAAAAAACAACAACAACAACATCAACAACAACAAAAACGTCAAATAAACAACAACAACAACAACGTCAATAACAACAACTACGTCAAATAAACAACAACAACAACGTCAAATAAACAACAACAACAACAACAACAATGTCAACTACAACAACGTCAAATAAAAAACAACAACAACGTCAAATAAACAACAACAACTAAAACAATATCAAATAAACAACAACAACAACAACGTCAAATAAACAACAACAACGTCAATAACAACAACTACGTCAAATAAACAACAATAACAATGTCAAATAAACAACAACAACAACAACAATGTCAATAACAACAACGTCAAATAAAAAACAACAACAACGTTAAATAAACAACAACAACTAAAGATGCATCAAATAAACAACAACAACAACAACAACGTCAAATAAACAACAACAACAACAACGTTAACAACAACGTCAAATAAACAACAACAACAACAACAACAACAACGTCAAATAAATCATAACAACAACGTCAAATAAACAACAAAAACAACGACAACAACAACGTCAAATAAAGAACAACAACAACAACAACAATAACGTCAAATAAACAACAACAACAACGTCAAATGAATAACAACAACAACAACAAGGTCAAATAAACAACAATAATAACAACAACGTCAAATAAGCAACAACAATAACAATAATAACAATTACAACAATAACAACAACAACGTCAAATAAACAACAACAACAACAACGTCAAATAAACAACAACAACAACAACGTCAAATAAAAAACAACAACAACAACATCAACAACAACAAAAGCGTCAAATAAACAACAACAACAACATCAAATAAACAACAACTACGTCAAATAAACAACAACAACAACAACAACGTCAAATAAACAACAACAAAAACAACAATGTCAACAACCACAACATCAAATAAATAACAACAACAACAACAACAACGTCAAATAAAAAACAACAACGTCAAATAAAAAACAACAACAACAACGTAAACAACAACAACAACAACGTCAAATAAACAACAACAACAATGTCAAATAACCAACAACAACAACGTCAAATAAACAACAACAACAACAACGTAAACAACAACAACAACAACGTCAAATAAACAACAACAACAATGTCAAATAACCAACAACGGCAACAACAACAACAACGTCAAATAAACAACAACAACAACAACGTTAACAACAACGTCAAATAAACAACAACAACAACGTCAAATAAATAACAACAACAATGTCAAATAAACAACAAAAACAACGGAAACAACAACGTAAAATAAAGAACAACAACAACAATAACGTCAAATAAACAACAACAACAACAACAACGTCAAATGAATAACAACAACAACAAGGTTAAATAAACAACAATAATAACGACAACGTCAAATAAGCAACAATAATAACAACAATAACAATTACAACAACAACAACAACGTCAAATAAACAATAACAACAACGTCAAATAAACAGCAACAACAACAACGTCAAATAAAAAACAACAACAACAACATCAACAACAACAAAAACGTCAAATAAACAACAACAACAACAACGTCAATAACAACAACTACGTCAAATAAACAACAACAACAACGTCAAATAAACAACAACAACAACAACAATGTCAACTACAACAACGTCAAATAAAAAACAACAACAACGTCAAATAAACAACAACAACTAAAACAATATCAAATAAACAACAACAACAACAACGTCAAATAAACAACAACAACGTCAATAACAACAACTACGTCAAATAAACAACAATAACAATGTCAAATAAACAACAACAACAACAACAATGTCAATAACAACAACGTCAAATAAAAAACAACAACAACGTTAAATAAACAACAACAACTAAAGATGCATCAAATAAACAACAACAACAACAACAACGTCAAATAAACAACAACAACAACAACGTTAACAACAACGTCAAATAAACAACAACAACAACAACAACAACAACGTCAAATAAATCATAACAACAACGTCAAATAAACAACAAAAACAACGACAACAACAACGTCAAATAAAGAACAACAACAACAACAACAATAACGTCAAATAAACAACAACAACAACGTCAAATGAATAACAACAACAACAACAAGGTCAAATAAACAACAATAATAACAACAACGTCAAATAAGCAACAACAATAACAATAATAACAATTACAACAATAACAACAACAACGTCAAATAAACAACAACAACAACAACGTCAAATAAACAACAACAACAACAACGTCAAATAAAAAACAACAACAACAACATCAACAACAACAAAAGCGTCAAATAAACAACAACAACAACATCAAATAAACAACAACTACGTCAAATAAACAACAACAACAACAACAACGTCAAATAAACAACAACAAAAACAACAATGTCAACAACCACAACATCAAATAAATAACAACAACAACAACAACAACGTCAAATAAAAAACAACAACGTCAAATAAAAAACAACAACAACAACAACATCAAGAATAACAAAAACGTCAAATAAACATCAACAACAACGTCAATAACAACAACTA
Source organism: Vicia faba (assembly GCA_948472305.1). Classification (NCBI taxonomy): domain Eukaryota; kingdom Viridiplantae; phylum Streptophyta; class Magnoliopsida; order Fabales; family Fabaceae; genus Vicia; species Vicia faba. The sequence goes on along the minus strand of OX451735.1, from coordinate 1,385,547,926 downwards.
CGTCAAATAAACAACAACAACAACAACAACAACGTCAAATAAACAACAACAACAACAACAACAACAACGTCAAATAAATAACAACAACAACAACAATGTCAAATAAACAACAACAACAACAACACCGTCAACAACAACAACAATGTCAAATAAACAACAACAACAACGTCCAATAAACAACAACAACGTCAACAACAACAACAACAACAACAACAACAACAACGTCAAATAAACAACAACAACGTCAAATAAACAACAACAGAAACAACAACAACAACGTCAAATAAACAACAACAACGTCAAATAAACAACAACAGAAACAACAACAACAACGTCAAATAAACAACAACAACTATGTCAACAACAACAATAACAACATCAAATAAACAACAACAACAACAATGTCAACAACAACAACAAAGTCAAATAAACAACAACAACAACAACGTCAAATAAACAACAACAACAACAACCTTAACAACAACGTAAAATAAACAACAACAACAACAACGTCAAATAAATAACAACAACAACGTCAAATAAACAACAAAAACAACGATAACAACAAAGTCAAATAAAGAACAACAACAACAACAATAACGTCAAATAAATAACAACAACAACGTCAAATGAATAACAACAACAACAAGGTCAAATAAACAACAATAATAACAACAACATCAAATAAGCAACAACAATAACAATAATAACAATTACAACAGCAACAACAACAACGTCAAATAAACAACAACAACAACGTCAAATAAACAACAACAACAACAACGTCAAATAAAAAACAACAACAACAACATCAACAACAACAAAAGCGTCAAATAAAAAACAACAACAACAACGTCAATAACAACAACTACGTCAAATAAACAACAACAACAACAACAACAACGTCAAATAAACAACAACAAAAACAACAATGTCAACAACAACAACATCAAATAAATAACAACAACAACAACAAAGTCAAATAAAAAACAACAACGTCAAATAAAAAACAACAACAACAACAACAACATCAACAATAACAAAAACATCAAATAAACATCAACAACAACGTCAATAACAACAACTACGTCAAATAAACAACAACAACAACAACAACAACGTCAAATAAACAACAACAACAACAACAACGTCAAATAAACAACAACAACAACAACAACAACGTCAAATAAATAACAACAACAACAACAATGTCAAATAAATAACAACAACAACAACAACACTGTCAACAACAACAACAATGTCAAATAAACAACAACAACAACAACGTCCAATAAACAACAACAACGTCAACAACAACAACAACAACAACAATGTCAAATAAACAACAACAGAAACAACAACAACAACGTCAAATAAACAACAACAACTATGTCAACAACAACAATAACAACATCAAATAAACAACAACAACAACAACAATGTCAACAACAACAAAGTCAAATAAACAACAACAACAGCAACGTCAAATAAACAACAACAACAACAACCTTAACAACAACGTCAAATAAACAACAACAACAACAACGTCAAATAAATAACAACAACGTCAAATAAACAACAAAAACAACGATAACAACAACGTCAAATAAAGAACAACAACAACAACAATAACGTCAAATAAACAACAACAACAACGTCAAATGAATAACAACAACAACAAGGTCAAATAAACAACAATAATAACAACAACATCAAATAAGCAACAACAATAACAATAATAACAATTACAACAGCAACAACAACAACGTCAAATACACAACAACAACAACGTCAAATAAACAACAACAACAACAACGTCAAATAAAAAACAACAACAACAACATCAACAACAACAAAAGCGTCAAATAAACAACAACAACAACAACAACAATGTCAATAACAACAACTACGTCAAATAAACAACAACCACAACAACAACAACGTCAAATAAACAACAACAACAACAACAATGTCAACAACAACAACATCAAATAAATAACAACAACAACAACAACAACGTCAAATAAAAAACAACAACGTCAAATAAAAAACAACAACAACAACAACATCAACAACAACAACTACGTCAAATAAACAACAACAACAACAACAACAACAACGTCAAATAAACAACAACAACAACAACAACGTCAAATAAATAACAACAACAACAACAATGTCAAATAAACAACAACAACAACAACACCGTCAACAACAACAACAATGTCAAATAAACAACAACAACAACAACGTCAAATAAACAACAACAACGTCAAATAAACAACAACAGAAACAACAACAACGTCAAATAAACAACAACAACTATGTCAACAACAACAATAACAACATCAAATAAACAACAACAACAACAATGTCAACAACAACAACAAAGTCAAATAAACAACAACAACAACAACGTCAAATAAACAACAACAACAACAACCTTAACAACAACGTCAAATAAACAACAACAACAACAACAACAACGTCAAATAAATAACAACAACAACGTCAAATAAACAACAAAAACAACGACAACAACAACGTCAAATAAAGAACAACAACAACAACAACAACAACAATAACGTCAAATAAACAACAACAACAACAACGTCAAATGAATAACAACAACAACAAGGTCAAATAAACAACAATAATAACAACAACGTCAAATAAGCAACAACAATAACAACAATAACAATTACAACAACAACAACAACGTCAAATAAACAACAACAACAACAACGTCAAATAAACAACAACAACAACAACGTCAAATAAAAAACAACAACAACAACATCAACAACAACAAAAGCGTCAAATAAACAACAATAACAACAACGTCAATAACAACAACTACGTCAAATAAACAACAACAACAATAACAATAATGTCAAATAAACAACAACAACGTCAAATAAATAACAACAACAATAAACAATGTCAAATAACCAACAACAACAACAACACTGTCAACAACAACAACAATGTCAAATAAACAATAACAACAACGTCCAATAAACAACAACAACAACAACAACGTCAACAACAACAACGTCAAATAAACAACAACAACGTCAAATAAACAACAACAACGTCAAATAAACAACAACAGAAACAACAACAACAACAACAACGTCAAATAAACAACAACAACAACGTCAAATAAACAACAACAACAACGTCAAATAAAAAACAACAACAACATCAACAACAACAAAAGCATCAAATAAACAATAATAACAACAACGTCAATAACAACAACTACGTCAAATAAACAACAACAACAATAACAATAATGTCAAATAAACAACAACAACAACAACGTCAAATAAATAACAACAACAACAACAATGTCAAATAAACAACAACAACAACAACACCGTCAACAACAACAACAATGTCAAATAAACAACAACAACAACGTCCAATAAACAACAACAACAACAACGCCAACAACAACAACAACAACAGCAACGTCAAATAAACAACAACAACGTCAAATAAACAACAACAGAAACAACAACAACAACAACGTCAAATAAACAACAACAACTATGTCAACAACAACAACAACAATGTCAACAACAACAACAACGTCAAATAAACAACAACAATAGCAACGTTAACAACAACGTCAAATAAACAACAACAACAACAACAACGTCAAATAAATAACAACAACAACGTCAAATAAACAACAAAAACAACGACAACAACAACGTCAAGTAAAGAATAACAACAACAACAATAACGTCAAATAAACAACAACAACAACGTCAAATGAATAACAACAACAAGGTCAAATAAACAACAATAATAACAACAACGTCAAATAAGCAACAACAATAACAACAAAAACAATTACAATAACAACAACAACAACAACGTCAAATAAACAACAACAACAACGTCAAATAAACAACAACAACAACGTCAAATAAAAAACAACAACAACAACATCAACAACAACAAAAGCGTCAAATAAACAACAACAACAACAACGTCAATAACAACAACTACGTCAAATAAACAACAACAACACCAACAACAACATCAAATAAACAACAACAACAACAATGTCAACAACAACAACATCAAATAAACAACAACAACAACAACAAAAACGTCAAATAAAAAACAACAATGTCAAATAAAAAACAACAACAACAACAACATCAACAACGTCAATAACAACAACTACGTCAATAACAACAACTACGTCAAATAAACAACAACAACAACAAAAACGTCAAATAAACAACAACAACAACAACGTCAAATAAATAACGACAACAACAACAATGTCAAATAAACAACAACAACAACAACAACACCGTCAACAACAACAACAACAACAATGTCAAATAAACAACAACAACAACGTCCAATAAACAACAATAACAACAACGTCAAATAAACAACAACAGAAACAACAACAACAACGTCAAATAAACAACAACAGAAACAACAACAACAACGTCAAATAAACAACAACAACTATGTCAACAACAACAATAACAACATCAAATAAACAACAACAACAACAATGTCAACAACAACAACAAAGTCAAATAAACAACAACAACAACAACGTCAAATAAACAACAACAACAACAACGTTAACAACAACGTCAAATAAACAACAACAACAACAACGTCAAATAAATAACAACAACAACGTCAAATAAACAACAAAAACAATGACAACAACAACGCCAAATAAAGAACAACAACAACAACAATAACGTCAAATAAACAACAACAACAACGTCAAATGAATAACAACAACAACAAGGTCAAATAAACAACAATAATAACAACAACGTCAAATAAGCAACAACAATAACAACAATAACCATTACAACAACAACAACAACAACAACGTCAAATAAACAACAACAACAACGTCAAATAAACAACAACAACAACAACAACGTCAAATAAAAAACAACAACAACAACAAAAGCGTCAAATAAACAACAACAACAACAACAACAACGTCAATAACAACAACTACGTCAAATAAACAACAACAACAACAACAATGTCAACAACAACAACATCAAATAAACAACAACAACAACAACAACAACGTCAAATAAAAAACAACAACGTCAAATAAAAAACAACAACAACAACATCAACAACAAAAAAAAACGTCAAATAAACATCAACAACAACGTCAATAACAACAACTACGTCAAATAAACAACAACAACAACAACGTCAAATAAACAACAACAACAACAACGTCAAATAAATAACAACAATAACAACAATGTCAAATAAACAACAACAACAACAACAACGTCAACAACAACAACAATGTCAAATAAACAACAACAACAACGTCCAATAAACAACAACAACAACAACGTCAACAACAACAACAACAACATCAAATAAACAACAACAGAAACAACAACAACAACGTCAAATAAACAACAACAACTATGTCAACAACAACAATAACAACATCAAATAAACAACAACAACAACAATGTCAACAACAACAAGAAAGTCAAATAAACAACAACAACAACGTCAAATAAACAACAACAACAACAACGTTAACAACAACGTCAAATAAACAACAACAACGACAACAACGTCAAATAAATAACAACAACAATGTGAAATAAACAACAAAAACAACGACAACAACAATGTCAAATAAAGAACAACAACAACAACAACAACAATAACGTCAAATAAACAACAACAACAACGTCAAATGAATAACAACAACAACAAGGTCAAATAAACAACAATAATAACAACAACGTCAAATAAGCAACAACAATAACAACAATAACAATTACAACAACAACAACAACAACGTCAAATAAACAACAACAACAACAACGTCAAATAAACAACAACAACAACGTCAAATAAAAAACAACAACAACAACATCAACAACAACAACGTCAATAACAACAACTACATCAAATAAACAACAACAACAACAACAAAAACAACGTCAAATAAACAACAACAACAACATCAAATAAACAACAACAACAACAACAACGTTAAATAAACAACAACAACAACAATGTCAACAACAACAACATCAAATAAACAACAACAACAACAACGTCAAATAAAAAACAACAACGTCAAATAAAAAACAACAACAACAACAACATCAACAACAACAAAAACGTCAAATAAACATCAACAACAACGTCAATAACAACAACTACGTCAAATAAAAAACAACAACAACAACAACATCAACAACAACAAAAACGTCAAATAAACATCAACAACAACATCAATAACAACAACTACGTCAAATAAACAACAACAACAACAACGTCAAATAAACAACAACAACAACAACAACGTCAAATAAACAACAACAACAACAACAACGTCAAATAAACAACAACAACAACAATGTCAATAACAACAACGTCAAATAAAAAACAACAAAAACGTCAAATAAATAACAACAAGTAAAACAACATCAAATAAACAACAACAACAACAACAACAACGTCAAATAAACAACAACAACTAAAACAACATCAAATAAACAACAACAACAAGAACAACGTCAAATAAACAACAACAACAACAATGTCAAATAAACAACAACAACAACAACGTCAAATAAATAACAACAACAACAACAACGTCAAATTAACAACAACAACAACGTCAAATAAACAACTACAGCAACAACAACAACGTCAAATAAACAACAACAACAACAACGTCAAATAAACAACAACAACAACAACACCAACAATAACAACAACAACAGCAACGTCAAATAAACAACAAAAACAACAACAACAATGTCAACAACATTAACAACGTCAAATAAACAACAACAACAACAACAACAACAACGTCAAATAAACAACAACAACAACATCAACAACAACAACGTTAAATAAACAACAACAACAACAATAACAACAACAATAACGTCAAATAAACAACAACAACAACAACAATGTTAAATAAACAACAACAACAACAACAACAAATACAACAACAACAAATACAACAACAACAACAACAACGTCAAATAACAACAACAACGTCAAATAAACAACAACAACAACGTCAAATAAACAACAACGTCAAATAAACAACAACAACAACAACGTCAAATAAACAATAACAACAACAACGTCAAATAAATAACAACAACAACAATGTCAAATAAACAACAACAACAACACCGTCAACAACGACAACAATGTCAAATAATAACAACAACAACAACTTCCAATAAACAACAACAACAACAACAACGTCAACAACAACAACAAAGTCAAATAATCAACAACAACAACAACGTCAAATAAACAACAACGTCAACAACAACAACAACAACGTCAAATAAACAACAACAACTATGTCAACAACAAGAACAACATCAAATAAACAACAACAACAACAACAACAACAATGTCAACAATAATAACAACGTCAAATAAACAACAATAACAAAAACAACAACATCAAATAAACAACAAAAACAACAACAACAATGTCAACAACATTAACAATGTCAAATAAACAACAACAACAACAACGTCAACAACAACAACAACGTCAAATAAACAACAACAACAACAATAACAACGTCAATAACAAAAACTACATCAAATAAACAACAACAACAACAACAACGTCAAATAAACAACAACAACAACAATGTCAACAACAACAGCATCAAATAAATAACAACAACAACGTCAAATAAATAACAACAACAACAACAATGTCAAATAAATAACAACAACAACAACACCGTCAACAACAACAACAATGTCAAATAAACAACAACAACAACGTCCAATAAACAACAACAACGTCAACAACAACAACAATGTCAAATAAACAACAACAGAAACAACAACAACAACGTCAAATAAACAACAACAACAACTATGTCAACAACAACAATAACAACATCAAATAAACAACAACAACAATGTCAACAACAACAACAAAGTCAAAAAACAACATCAACAACAACAACAACAACGTCAAATAAACAAGAACAACAACAACCTTAACAACAACGTCAAATAAATAACAACAACAACGTCAAATAAATAAGAACAACAACGTCAAATAAACAACAAAAACAACGACAACAACAATGTCAAATAAAGAACAACAACAACAACAACAATAACGTCAAATAAACAACAACAACAACAACAACAACGTCAAATGAATATTAACAACAAGGTTAAATAAACAACAATAATAACAACAACATCAAATAAGCAACAATAATACCAACAATAACAATTACAACAACAACAACAACAACGTCAAATAAACAACAACAACAACGTCAAATAAACAGCAACAACAACAACGTCAAATATAAAACAACAACAACAACATCAACAACAACAAAAACGTCAAATAAACAACAACAACAACAACGTCAATAACAACAACTACGTCAAATAAACAACAACAACAACAACATCAAATAAACAACAACAACAACAACAACAATGTCAACAACAACAACGTCAAATAAAAAACAACAACAACGTCAAATAAACAACAACAACTAAAACAACATCAAATAAACAACAACAACAACAACAACGTCAAATAAACAACAACAACGTCAACTAAAAAACAACAACAACAACAACATCAACAACAACAAAAACGTCAAATAAGCAACAACAACAACAACAACGTCAATAACAACAACTACGTCAAATAAACAACAACAACAACGTCAAATAAACAACAACAACAACAATGTCAATAACAACAACGTCAAATAAAAAACAACAACAATGTTAAATAAACAACAACAACTAAAACAGCATCAAATAAACAACAACAACAACAACAACAACGTCAAATAAACAACAACAACAACAACGTTAACAACAACGTCAAATAAACAACAACAACAACAACGTCTAATAAATAATAACAACAACGTCAAATAAATAACAACAACAACGTCAAATAAACAACAAAAACAACGACAACAACAACGTCAAATAAAGAACAACAACAACAACAATAACGTCAAATAAACAACAACAACAACAACGTCAAATGAATAACAACAACAACAACAACGTCAAATAAACAACAATAATAACAACAACGTCAATTAAGCAACAACAATAACAATAATAACAATTACAACAACAACAACAACAACGTCAAATAAACAACAACAACAACGTCAAATAAACAACAACAACAACAACGTCAAATAAAAAACAACAACAACATCAACAACAACAAAAGCGTCAAATAAACAACAACAACAACAACGTCAATAACAAAAACTACATCAAATAAACAACAACAACAACAACAACGTCAAATAAACAACAACAACAACAATGTCAACAACAACAGCATCAAATAAATAACAACAAGAACAACAACGTCAAATAAATAACAACAACAACAACAATGTCAAATAAATAACAACAACAACAACACCGTCAACAACAACAACAATGTCAAATAAACAACAACAACAACGTCCAATAAACAACAACAACGTCAACAACAACAACAACAACGTCAAATAAACAACAACAACGTCAAATAAACAACAACAGAAACAACAACAACAACGTCAAATAAACAACAACAACAACTATGTCAACAACAACAATAACAACATCAAATAAACAACAATAACAATGTCAACAACAACAACAAAGTCAAAAAACAACATCAACAACAACAACAACGTCAAATAAACAACAACAACAACAACCTTAACAACAACGTCAAATAAATAACAACAACAACAACGTCAAATAAATAAGAACAACAACGTCAAATAAACAACAAAAACAACGACAACAACAATGTCAAATAAAGAACAACAACAACAACAACAATAACGTCAAATAAACAACAACAACAACGACGTCAAATGAATAACAACAACAACAAGGTCAAATAAACAACAATAATAACAACAACGTCAAATAAGCAACAACAATAACAACAATAACAACAATAACAATTACAACAACAACAACAACGTCAAATAAACAACAACAACAACGTCAAATAAACAACAACAACAACAACAACGTCAAATAAAAAACAACAACAACAACATCAACAACAACAAAAGCGTCAAATAAACAACAATAACAACAACGTCAATAACAACAACTACGTCAAATAAACAACAACAACAACAACAACAACGCCAAATAAACAACAACAACAACAATGTCAACAACAACAACATCAAATAAACAACAACAACAACAACGTCAAATAAAAAACAACAGCGTCAAATAAAAAACAACAACAACAACAACATCAACAACAACAAAAACGTCAAATAAACAACAACAACAACGTCAATAACAATAACTACGTCAAATAAACAACAAAAACAACAACAACGTCAAATAAACAATAAAACTAACAACGTCAAATAAATAACAACAACAACAATGTCAAATAAACAACAACAACAACAACAACACCGTCAACAACAACAACAATGTCAAATAAACAACAACAACAACTTCCAATAAACAACAACAACAATGTCAAATAAACGTCACTAACAACAACAACGTCAAATAAACAACAACAACAACAACAACAATAAGAACGTCAAATAAACAACAACAACAACAACGTCAAATAAATAACAACAACGACAACAACGTCAAATTAACAACAACAACGTCAAATAAACAACAACAACAACAACGTCAAATAAATAACAACAACAACGTCAAATAAACAACAACAACAACAGCAACAATAACAACAACAACAGCAACGTCAAATAAACAACAAAAACAACAACACCAATGTCAACAACATTAACAACGTCAAATAAACAACAACAACAACAACAACGTCAAATAAACAACAACAACAACATCAATAACAACAACGTTAAATAAACAACGACAACAACAACAATAACAACAACAATAACGTCAAATAAACAACAACAACAACAATGTTAAATAAACAACAACAACAATAACAACAAATACAACAACAACAAATACAACAACAACAACAACGTCAAATAACAACAACAACGTCAAATAAACAACAACAACAACGTCAAATAAACAACAACGTCAAATAAACAACAACAACAACAACGTCAAATAAACAATAACAACAACAACGTCAAATAAATAACAACAACAACAATGTCAAATAAACAACAACAACAACACCGTCAACAACGACAACAATGTCAAATAACAACAACAACAACAACGTCCAATAAACAACAACAACAACAACGTCAACAACAACAACAAAGTCAAATAAACAACAACAATAACAACGTCAAATAAATAACAACGTCAACAACAACAACAACGTCAAATAAACAACAACAACTATGTCAACAACAACAACAACATCAAATAAACAACAACAACAACAATGTCAACAATAATAACAACGTCAAATAAACAGCAATAACAACAACAACAACAACATCAAATAAACAACAAAAACAACAACAACAATGTCAAATAAACAACAACAACAACAACAACAACGTCAACAACAACAACAACGTCAAATAAACAACAACAACAACAACAATAACAACGTCAAATAAACAACAACAACAACGTCAAATAAACAACTACAACAACGTCAAATAAACAACAACAACAACAATAACAACGTCAAATAAATAACAACAACAACGTCAAATAAACAACAACAACAACGTCAAATAAACAACAACAACAACAACAATAATGTCAAATAAACAACAACAACTACGTCAAATAAATAACAACAACAACAATGTCAAATAAACAACAACAACAACAACAATGTCCAATAAACAACAACAACAACAACGTCAAATAAATAACAACAACAATGTCAAATAAATAACAACAGCAACAACAACAACAACGTCAAATAAACAACAACTATGTCAACAACAACAATAACAACATCAAATAAACAACAACAACAACAACAACAACGTCAACAATAACAACAAAGTCAAATAAACAACAACAACAACAACGTCAAATAAACAACAACAACAACAACAACGTTAACAACATCAAATAAACAACAACAACAACGTCAAATAAATAATAACAACAACGTCAAATAAACAACAAAAACAACGACAACAACAACGTAAAATAAAGAACAACAACAACAACAACAACAATAACGTCAAATAAACAACAATAACAACAACGTCAAATGAATAACAACAACAAGGTTAAATAAACAACAATAATAACAACAACGTCAAATAAGCAATAATAATAACAACAATAAAAATTACAACAACAATAACAACGTCAAATAAACAACAACAACAACGTCAAATAAACAGCAACAACAACAACGTCAAATATAAAACAACAACAAAAACATCAACAACAACAAAAACGTCAAATAAACAACAACAACAACAACGTCAATAACAACAACTACGTCAAATAAACAACAACAACAATGTCAAATAAACAACAACAACAACAACAACAATGTCAACAACAACGTCAAATAAAAAACAACAACAACGTCAAATAAACAACAACAACTAAAACAACATGAAATAAACAACAACAATAACAACAACAACGTCAAATAAACAACAACAACGTCAACTAAAAAACAACAACAACAACATCAATAACAACAAAAACGTCAAATAAGCAACAACAACAACAACGTCAATAACAACAACTACGTCAAATAAACAACAACAACAACGTCAAATAAACAACAACAACAACAATGTCAATAACAACAACGTCAAATAAAAAACAACAACAACGTCAAATAAACAACAACAACTAAAACAACATCAAATAAACAACAACAACAACAACAACAACGTCAAATAAACAACAACGACAACAACGTTAACAACAACGTCAAATAAACAACAACAACAACAACAACGTCAAATAAATAACAACAACAACGTCAAATAAATAACAACAACAACGTCAAATAAACAACAAAAACAACGACAACAACAACGTCAAATAAAGAACAACAACAACAACAATAACGTCAAATAAACAACAACAACAACAACGTCAAATGAATAACAACAACAACAACAACAACAAGGTCAAATAAACAACAATAATAACAACAACGTCAATTAAGCAACAACAATAACAATAATAACAATTACAATAGCAACAACAACAACGTCAAATAAACAACAACAACAACGTCAAATAAACAACAACAACAACGTCAAATAAAAAACAACAACAACATCAACAACAACAAAAGCGTCAAATAAACAACAACAACAACAACGTCAATAACAACAACTACGTCAAATAAACAACAACAACAACAACGTCAAATAAACAACAACAACAACAATGTCAACAACAACAGCATCAAATAAATAACAACAACAACAACGTCAAATAAATAACAACAACAACAACAATGTCAAATAAACAACAACAACAACAACAACACCGTCAACAACAACAACAATGTCAAATAAACAACAACAACAACGTCCAATAAACAACAACAACGTCAACAACAACAACAACAACAACAACAACAACAACGTCAAATAAACAACAACAACGTCAAATAAACAACAATAGAAACAACAACAACAACGTCAAATAAACAACAACAACAACTATGTCAACAACAACAATAACAACATCAAATAAACAACAACAACAATGTCAACAACAACAACAAAGTCAATAAACAACAACAACAACAACAACAACAACGTCAAATAAACAACAACAACAACAACGTTAACAACAACGTTAACAACAACGTCAAATAAACAACAACAACAACAACAACAACGTCAAATAAATAATAACAACAACGTCAAATAAACAACAAAAACAAAGACAACAACAACGTCAAATAAAGAACAACAACAACAACAACAATAACGTCAAATAAACAACAACAACAACGTCAAATGAATAACAACAACAACAACAACAACAAGGTCAAATAAACAACAATAATAACAACAACGTCAAATAAGCAACAACAATAACAATAATAACAATTACAACAATAACAACAACAACGTCAAATAAACAACAACAACAACGTCAAATAAACAACAACAACAACAACAACAACGTCAAATAAAAAACAACAACAACAACATCAACAACAACAAAAGCGTCAAATAAACAACAACAACAACAACGTCAATAACAACAACTACGTCAAATAAACAACAACAACAACAACAATAACAACGTCAAATAAACAACAACAACAAGAATGTCAACAACAACAACATCAAATAAACAACAACAACAACAACAACGTCAAATAAAAAACAACAGCGTCAAATAAAAAACAACAACAACAACAACATCAACAACAACAAAAACGTCAAATAAACAACAACAACAACGTCAATAACAACAACTACGTCAAATAAACAAAAAAAACAACAACAACGTCAAATAAACAATAACAACAACAACGTCAAATAAATAACAACAACAACAACAATGTCAAATAAACAACAACAACAACAACACCGTCAACAACAACAACAATGTCAAATAAACAACAACAACAACGTCCAATAAACAACAACAACAATGTCAAATAAACGTCAACAACAACAACAACGTCAAATAAACAACAACAACAACAACAACAATAAGAACGTCAAATAAACAACAACAACAACGTCAAATAAATAACAACAACAACAACAACGTCAAATTAACAACAACAACGTCAAATAAACAACAACAGCAACAACAACAACGTCAAATAAATAACAACAACAACGTCAAATAAACAACAACAACAACACCAACAATAACAACAACAACAACAATGTCAAATAAACAACAAAAACAACAACAACAATGTCAACAACATTAACAACGTCAAATAAACAACAACAACAACAACAACGTCAAATAAACAACAACAACAACAACATCAACAACAACAACGTTAAATAAACAACAACAACAACAATAACAACAACAATAACGTCAAATAAACAACAACAACAACAATGTTAAATAAACAACAACAACAACAACAACAACAACAACAAATACAACAACAACAAATACAACAACAACAACAACGTCAAATAACAACAACAACGTCAAATAAACAACAACAACAACGTCAAATAAACAACAACGTCAAATAAACAACAACAACAACAACGTCAAATAAACAATAACAATAACAACGTCAAATAAATAACAACAACAACAATGTCAAATAAACAACAACAACAACACCGTCAACAACGACAACAATGTCAAATAACAACAACAACAACAACGTCCAATAAACAACAACAACAACAACGTCAACAACAACAACAAAGTCAAATAAACAACAACAACAACAACGTCAAATAAACAGCAACGTCAACAACAACAACAACGTCAAATAAACAACAACAAATATGTCAACAACAACAACAACATCAAATAAACAACAACAACAACAAAAATGTCAACAATAATAACAACGTCAAATAAACAACAATAACAACAACAACAACAACAACATCAAATAAACAACAAAAACAACAACAACAATGTCAACAACATTAACAATGTCAAATAAACAACAACAACAACAACAATAACAACGTCAAATAAACAACAACAACAACGTCAAATAAACAACAACAACAACGTCAAATAAACAACAACAACAACAATAACAACGTCAAATAAATAACAACAACAATGTCAAATAAACAACAACAACAACAACGTCAAATAAACAACAACAACAACAACAATAATGTCAAATAAACAACAACAACTACGTCAAATAAATAACAACAACAACAATGTCAAATAAACAACAACAACAACAATGTCCAATAAACAACAACAACAAGAACGTCAACAACAACAACAACGTCAAATAAATAACAACAACAATGTCAAATAAATAACAACGGCAACAACAACAACAACAACGTCAAATAAACAACAACTATGTCAACAACAACAATAACAACATCAAATAAACAACAACAACATCAACAACAACGTCAACAATAACAACAAAGTCAAATAAACAACAACAACAACAACGTCAAATAAACAACAACAACAACAACAACAACGTTAACAACATCAAATAAACAACAACAACAACGTCAAATAAATAATAACAACAACGTCAAACAAACAACAAAAACAACGACAACAACATCGTAAAATAAAGAACAACAACAACAACAACAATAACGTCAAATAAACAACAATAACAACAACGTCAAATGAATAACAACAACAAGGTTAAATAAACAACAATAATAACAACAACGTCAAATAAGCAACAATAATAACAACAATAACAATTACAACAACAACAACAACGTCAAATAAACAACAACAACAACGTCAAATAAACAACAACAACAACAACAACGTCAAATATAAAACAACAACAACAACATCAACAACAACAAAAACGTCAAATAAACAACAACAACAACAACGTCAATAACAACAACTACGTCAAATAAACAACAACAACAACGTCAAATAAACAACAACAACAACAACAATGTCAACAACAACAACGTCAAATAAAAAACAACAACAACGTCAAATAAACAACAACAACTAAAACAACATCAAATAAACAACAACAACAACAACAACGTCAAATAAACAACAACAACGTCATCTAAAAAACAACAACAACAACAACATCAACAACAACAAAAACGTCAAATAAGCAACAACAACAACAACAACGTCAATAACAACAACTACGTCAAATAAACAACAACAACAACGTTAAATAAACAATAACAACAACAATGTCAATAACAACAACGTCAAATAAACAACAACAACTAAAACAGCATCAAATAAACAACAACAACAACAACAACAACGTCAAATAAACAACAACGACAACAACGTTAACAACAACGTCAAATAAACAACAACAACAACACGTCAAATAAATAACAACAACAACGTCAAATGAATAACAACAATAACAACAAGGTCAAATAAACAACAATAATAACAACAACGTCAATTAAGCAACAACAATAACAATAATAACAATTACAACAACAACAACAACAACGTCAAATAAACAACAACAACAACGTCAAATAAACAACAACAACAACGTCAAATAAAAAACAACAACAACATCAACAACAACAAAAGCGTCAAATAAACAACAACAACAACAACGTCAATAACAACAACTACGTCAAATAAACAACAACAACAACAACAACAACGTCAAATAAACAACAACAACAACAATGTCAACAACAACAACATCAAATAAATAACAACAACAACAACAACGTCAAATAAATAACAACAACAACAACAATGTCAAATAAACAACAACAACAACAACACCGTCAACAACAACAACAATGTCAAATAAACAACAACAACAACGTCCAATAAACAACAACAACGTCAACAACAACAACAACAACAACGTCAAATAAACAACAACAACGTCAAATAAACGACAACAACAACGTCAAATAAACAACAACAACAACTATGTCAACAACAACAATAACAACATCAAATAAACAACAACAACAATGTCAACAACAACAACAAAGTCAAAAAACAACAACAACAACAACAACAACGTCAAATAAACAACAACAACAACAACAACCTTAACAACAACGTCAAATAAATAACAACAACAACAACGTCAAATAAATAAGAACAACAACGTCAAATAAACAACAAAAACAACGACAACAACAATGTCAAATAAAGAACAACAACAACAACAACAATAACGTCAAATAAACAACAACAACAACAACGTCAAATGAATAACAACAACAACAACAAGGTCAAATAAACAACAATAATAACAACAACGTCAAATAACCAACAACAATAACAACAATAACAATTACAACAACAAAACAACAACGTCAAATAAACAACAACAACAACGTCAAATAAACAACAACAACAACAACGTCAAATAAAAAACAACAACAACAACATCAACAACAACAAAAGCGTCAAATAAACAACAATAACAACAACGTCAATAACAACAACTACGTCAAATAAACAACAACAACAACAACAACAACAACGTCAAATAAACAACAACAACAAAAATGTCAACAACAACAATATCAAATAAACAACAACAACAACAACAACGTCAAATAAAAAACAACAGCGTCAAATAAAAAACAACAACAACAACAACATCAACAACAACAAAAACGTCAAATAAACAACAACAACAACGTCAATAACAACAACTACGTCAAATAAACAACAAAAACAACAACAACGTCAAATAAACAATAACTACAACAACGTCAAATAAATAACAACAACAACAACAATGTCAAATAAACAACAACAACAACAACACCGTCAACAACAACAACAATGTCAAATAAACAACAACAACAACGTCCAATAAACAACAACAACAATGTCAAATAAACGTCAACAAAAACAACAACGTCAAATAAACAACAACAACAACAACAACAACAATAACAACGTCAAATAAACAACAACAACAACGTCAAATAAACAACAACAACAACGTCAAATAAACAACAACAACAACAACAACAACTTCAAATAACAACAACAACGTCAAATAAACAACAACAACAACGTCAAATAAACAACAACAACAATAACAATAATGTCAAATAAACAACAACAACAACAACGTCAAATAAATAACAACAACAACAACAATGTCAAATAAACAACAACAACAACAACACCGTCAACAACATCAACAACAACGTCAAATAAACAACAACAACGTCAAATAAACAACAACAACGTCAAATAAACAACAACAGAAACAACAACAACAACAACGTCAAATAAACAACAACAACAATAACAACATCAAATAAACAACAACAACAACAACAATGTCAACAACAACAAAGTCAAATAAACAACAACAACAACAACAACGTCAAATAAACAACAACAACAACAACGTCAAATAAACAACAAAAACAACAACAACAACAACAACGTCAAATAAAGAACAACAACAACAACAACAACAATAACGTCAAATAAACAACAACAACAACGTCAAATGAATAACAACAACAACAAGGTCAAATAAACAACAATAATAACAACAACGTCAAATAAGCAACAACAATAACAACAATAACAATTACAACAACAACGTCAAATAAACAACAACAACAACGTCAAATAAACAACAACAACAACAACGTCAAATAAAAAACAACAACAACAACATCAACAACAACAAAAGCGTCAAATAAACAACAACAACAACAACTTCAATAACAACAACTACGTCAAATAAACAACAACAACAACAACAACAACAACATCAAATAAACAACAACAACAACAATGTCAATAACAACAACATCAAATAAACAACAACAACAACAACAACAACAAAAATGTCAAATAAAAAACAACAACGTCAAATAAAAAACAACAACAACAACAACATCAACAACAACAAAAACGTCAAATAAACATCAACAAAAACGTCAAATAAACGTCAGTAACAACAACTACGTCAAATAAACAACAACAACAACAACAACAACGTCAAATAATCAACAACAACAACAACGTCAAGTAAATAATAACAACAACAACAATGTCAAATAAACAACAACAACAACAACACCGTCAACAACAACAACAACAACAATGTCAAATAAACAACAACAACAACATCCAATAAACAACAACAACAACAACGTCAACAACAACAACAACAACAACGTCAAATAAACAACAACAACGTCAAATAAACAACAACAGAAACAACAACAACGTCAAATAAACAACAACAACTATGTCAACAACAACAATAACAACATCAAATAAACAACAACAACAACAATGTCAACAACAACAACAAAGTCAAATAAACAACAACAACAACAACAACAACGTCAAATAAACAACAACAACAACAACGTTAACAACAACGTCAAATAAACAACAACAACAACAACATCAAATAAATAACAACAACAACGTCAAATAAACAACAAAAACAACGACAACAACAACGTCAAATAAACAACAACAACGTCAAATAAAAAACAACAACAACAACATCAACAATAACAAAAGCGTCAAATAAACAACAACAACAACAACAACGTCAATAACAACAACTACGTCAAATAAACAACAACAACAACAACAATGTCAACAACAACAACATCAAATAAACAACAACAACAACAACAACAACAACGTCAAATAAAAAACAACAACGTCAAATAAAAAACAACAACAACAACAACAAAAATGTCAAATAAACATCAACAACAACGTCAATAACAATAACTACGTCAAATAAACAATAACAACAACAACGTCAAATAAACAACAACAGCAACAACATCAAATAAATAACAACAACAACGTCAAATAAACAACAACAACAACAACACCGTCAACAACAACAACAATGTCAAATAAACAACAACAACAACGTCCAATAAACAACAACAACAACAACGTCAACAACAACAACAACAACGTCAAATAAACAACAACAACGTCAAATAAACAACAACAGAAACAACAACAACAACGTCAAATAAACAACCACAACTATGTCAACAACAACAATAACAACATCAAATAAACAACAACAACAACAATGTCAAGAACAACAACAAAGTCAAATAAACAACAACAACAACAACAACGTCAAATAAACAACAACAACAACAACGTTAACAACAACGTCAAATAAATAACAACAACAATGTGAAATAAACAACAAAAACAACGACAATAACAACGTCAAATAAAGAACAACAACAACAACAACAATAACGTCAAATAAACAACAACAACAACAACAACGTCAAATGAATAACAACAACAACAAGGTCAAATAAACAACAATAATAACAACAACGTCAAATAAGCAACAACAATAACAACAATAACAATTACAACAACAACAACAACGTCAAATAAACAACAACAACAACGTCAAATAAACAACAACAACAACGTCAAATAAAAAACAACAACAACAACATCAACAACAATAAAAACGTCAAATAAACAACAATAACAACAACGTCAATAACAACAACTACGTCAAATAAACAACAACAACAACAACAACAACAACAACGTCAAATAAACAACAACAACAACAATGTCAACAACAACAACATCAAATAAACGACAACAACAACAACAACGTCAAATAAACAACAACAACAACAACAACAATGTCAACAACAACAACATCAAATAAACAACAACAACAACGTCAAATAAAAAACAACAACGTCAAATAAAAAACAACAACAACAACAACATCAACAACTACAAAAACGTCAAATAAACATCAACAACAACGTCAATAACAACAAGTACGTCAAATAAACAACAACAACAACAACAACAACAACGTCAAATAAACAACAACAACGTCAAATAAACAACAACAACAATGTCAATAACAACAACGTCAAATAAAAAACAACAAAAACGTCAAATAAACAACAACAACTAAAACAACATCAACTAAACAACAACAACAACAACGTCAAATAAACAACAACAACTAAAATTACATCAAATAAACAACAACAACAACAACAACAACAACGTCAAATAAACAACAACAACAACGTCAACAACCACAACAACAACAATGTCAAATAAACAACAACAACAACAACATCAAATAAACAACAACAACAACGTCAAATAAACAACAACAACAACAACAACGTCAAATAAACAACAACAACAACACCAACAATAACAACAACAACAGCAACGTCAAATAAACAACAAAAACAACAACAACAATGTCAACAACATTAACAACGTTAAATAAACAACAACAACAACAACAACGTCAAATAAACAACAACAACAACAACATCAACAACAAACACAACGTTAAATAAACAACAACAACAACAATAACAACAACAATAACGTCAAATAAACAACAACAACAACAACAACGTTAAATAAACAACAACAACAACAACAACAAATACAATAACAACAACAACAACGTCAAATAACAACAACAACGTCAAATAAACAACAACAACAACGTCAAATAAACAACAACGTCAAATAAACAACAACAACAACGTCAAATAAACAACAACAACAACAACGTCAAATAAATAACAACCACAACAATGTCAAATAACCAACAACAACAACACCGTCAACAACGACAACAATGTCAAATAACAACAACAACAACAACGTCCAATAAACAACAACAACAACAACAACGTCAACAACAACAACAAAGTCAAATAAATAACAACAACGTCAAATAAACAACAACGTCAACAACAACAACAACGTCAAATAAACAACAACAACAACATCAATAAACAACAACAACAACAATGTCAACAACAATAACAACGTCAAATAAACAACAATAACAACAACAACAACATCAAATAAACAACAAAAACAACAACAACAATGTCAACAACATTAACAATGTCAAATAAACAACAACAACAACAACGTCAAATAAATAACAACAACAACAACAACAATAACAACGTCAAATAAACAACAACAACAACGTCAAATAAATAACAACAACAACATCAAATAAACAACAACAACAACAACAACAAATACAACAACAATAACAACTTCAAATAACAACAACAACGTCAAATAAACAACAACAACAACGTCAAATAAACAACAACGTCAAATAAACAAAAACAACAACAACAATAATGTCAAATAAACAACAACAACAACAACAACAACGTCAAATAAATAACAACAATAACAACAATGTCAAATAAACAACAACAACAATGTCCAATAAACAACAACAACAACAACGTCAACAACAACAACAACAACGTCAAATAAACAACAACAACAATGTCAAATAAACAACAACAACTATGTCAACAACAACAATAACAACATCAAATAAACAACAACAACAACAACGTCAACAATAACAACAAAGTCAAATAAACAACAACAACAACAACAACATCAAATAAACAACAACAACAACAACGTTAATAACAACGTCAAATAAACAACATAAAAAACAACGTCAAATAAATAACAACAACAACGTCAAATAAACAACAAAAACAACGACAACAACAACGTAAAATAAAGAACAACAACAACAACAACAACAATAACGTCAAATAAACAACAACAACAACGTCAAATGAATAATAACAACAACAAGGTTAAATAAACAACAATAATAACAACAACGTCAAATAAGCAACAATAATAACAACAATAACAATTACAACAACAACAACAACAACAACGTCAAATAAACAACAACAACAACAACAACAACAATGTCAACAACAACAACGTCAAATAAAAAACAACAACAACGCCAAATAAACAACAACAACTAAAACAACATCAAATAAACAACAACAACGTCAACTAAAAAACAACAACAACAACAACATCAACAACAACAAAAACGTCAAATAAGCAACAACAACAACAACAACGTCAATAACAACAACTACGTCAAATAAACAACAACAACAACGTCAAATAAACAACAACAACAACAATGTCAATAACAACAACGTCAAATAAAAAACAACAACAACGTCAAATAAACAACAACAACTAAAACAGCATCAAATAAACAACAACAACGTCAAATAAACAACAACAACAACAACGTTAACAACAACGTCAAATAAACAACAACAACAACAACGTCAAATAAATAACAACAACGTCAAATAAATAACAACAACGTCAAATAAAGAACAACAACAACAACAATAACCTCAAATAAACAACAACAACAACATCAAATGAATAACAACAACAACAACAAGGTCAAATAAACAACAATAATAACAACAACGTTAAATAAGCAACAACAATAACAATAATAACAATTACAACAACAACAACAACAACGTCAAATAAACAACAACAACAACGTCAAATAAACAACAACAACAACAACAACGTCAAATAAAAAACAACAACAACAACAACGTCAACAACAACAACATCAAATAAATAACAACAACAACAACAACAACGTCAAATAAAAAACAACAACGTCAAATAAAAAACAACAATAACAACAACATCAACAACAACAAAAATGTCAAATAAACATCAACAACAACGTCAATAACAACAACTACGTCAAATAAACAACAACAACAACAGCGTCAAATAAACAACAACAACAACAATGTCAAATAAATAACAACAACACCAACAATGTCAAATAATCAACAACAACAACAACACCGTCAACAACAACAACAATGTCAAATAAACAACAACAACGTCCAATAAACAACAACAACGTCAACAACAACAACAACGTCAAATAAACAACAACAACGTCAAATAAACAGCAACAGAAACAACAACAACAACGTCAAATAAACAACAACAACTATGTTAACAACAACAATAACAACATCAAATAAACAACAACAACAACAATGTCAACAACAACAACAAAGTCAAATAAACAACAACAACAACAACAACGTCAAATAAACAACAACAACAATAACCTTAACAACAACGTCAAATAAACAACAACAACAACAACGTCAAATAAATAACAACAACAACGTCAAATAAACAACAAAAACAACGACAACAACAACGTCAAATAAAGAACAACAACAACAACAACAATAATAACGTCAAATAAACAACAACAACAACGTCAAATAAAAAACAACAACAACAACAACATCAACAACAACAAAAACGTCAAATAAACAACAACAACAACAACGTCAATAACAACAATAACAACATCAATAACAACAATAACAATTACAACAACAACAACAACAACAACAACGTCAAATAAACAACAACAACAACGTAAAATAAACAACAACAACAACAACGTCAAATAAAAAACAACAACAACAACATCAACAACAACAAAAGCGTCAAATAAACAACAACAACAACAACGTCAATAACAACAACTACGTCAAATAAACAACAACAACAACAACAACAACAACGTCAAATAAACAACAACAACAACAACAACGTCAAATAAACAACAACAACAACAACAATGTCAACAACAACAACATCAAATAAATAACAACAACAACAACAACAACGTCAAATAAAAAACAACAACGTCAAATAAAAAACAACAACAACAACAACAACATCAACGACAACAAAAACGTCAAATAAACATCAACAACAACGTCAATAACAACAACTACGTCAAATAAACAACAACAACAACAACGTCAAATAAACAACAACGACAACAACGTCAAATAAATAACAACAACAACAACAATGTCAAATAAACAACAACAACAACAACATCGTCAACAACAACAACAACAATGTCAAATAAACAACAACAACAACGTCCAATAAACAACAACAACGTCAACAACAACAACAACAACGTCAAATAAACAACAACAGAAACAACAACAACAACGTCAAATAAACAACAACAACTATGTTAACAACAACAATAACAACATCAAATAAACAACAACAACAACAACAATGTCAACAACAACAACATAGTCAAATAAACAACAACAACAACAACGTCAAATAAACAACAACAACAACCTTAACAACAACGTCAAATAAACAACAACAACAACAAAGTCAAATAAACAACAACAACAACGTCAAATAAACAACAACGTCAACAACAACAACAACAACGTCAAATAAACAACCATAACTATGTCAACAACAACAACATCAAATAAACAACAACAACAACAACAATGTCAACAACAATAACAACGTCAAATAAACAACAATAACAACAACAACAACAACAACATCAAATAAACAACAAAAACAACAACAACAATGTCAACAACATTAACAATGTCAAATAAACAACAACAACAACAACAACGTCAACAACAACAACAACGTCAAATAAACAACAACAACAACAATAACAACGTCAAATAAACAACAACAACAACGTCAAATAAACAACAACAATAACAACGTCAAATAAACAACAACAACAACAACAACAACAACAACAAATACAACAACAATAACAGCTTCAAATAACAACAACAACGTCAAATAAACAACAACAACAACAACAACGTCAAATAAACAACAACGTCAAATAAACAACAACAACAACAACAATAATGTCAAATAAACAACAACAACAACAACGTTAAATAAATAACAACAACAACAATGTCAAATAAACAACAACAACAATGTCCAATAAACAACAACAACAACAACAACAACAACGTCAACAACAACAACAACAACGTCAAATAACAACAACAACAATGTCAAATAAACAACAACGGCAACAACAACAACAATGTGAAATAAACAACAACAACAACTATGTCAACAACAACAATAACAACATCAAATAAACAACAACAACAACAACAACAACGTCAACAATAACAACAAAGTCAAATAAACAACAACAACAACGACAACGTCGTCAAATAAACAACAACAACAACAACGTTAACAACAACGTCAAATAAACAACAACAACAACGTCAAATAAATAACAACAACAACGTCAAATAAACAACAAAAACAACGACAACAACAATGTAAAATAAAGAACAACAACAACAACAACAACAATAACGTCAAATAAGCAACAACAACAACGTCAAATGAATAACAACAACAACAAGGTTAAATAAACAACAATAATAACAACAACGTCAAATAAGCAACAATAATAACAACAATAACAATTACAACAACAACAACAACATCAAATAAACAACAACAACAACGTCAAATAAACAACAACAACATCAACGTCAAATAAAAAACAACAACAACAACATCAACAACAACAAAAACGTCAAATAAACAACAATAACAACGTCAATAACAACAACTACGTCAAATAAATAACAACAACAACGTCAAATAAACAACAACAACAACAACAATGTCAACAACAACAACGTCAAATAAAAAACAACAACAACGTCAAATAAACAACAACAACTAAAACAACATCAAATAAACAACAACAACGTCAAATAAACAACAACAACGTCAACTAAAAAACAACAACAACAACAACATCAACAACAACAAAAACGTCAAATAAGCAACAACAACAACAACGTCAAATAAACAACAACAACAACAATGTCAATAACAACAACGTCAAATAAAAAACAACAACAACGTCAAATAAACAACAACAACTAAAACAGCATCAAATAAACAACAACAACAACGTCAAATAAACAACAACAACAACAACATTAACAACAACGTCAAATAAACAACAACAACAACAACAACGTCAAATAAATAACAACAACAACGTCAAATAAATAACAAAAACAACGACAACAACAACGTCAAATAAAGAACAACAACAACAACAATAACGTCAAATAAACAACAACAACAACGTCAAATGAATAACAACAACAACAACAACAAGGTCAAATAAACAACAATATTAACAACAACATTAAATAAGCAACAACAATAACAATTACAACAACAACAACGTCAAATAAACAACAACAACAACGTCAAATAAACAAGAACAACAACAACGTCAAATAAAAAACAACAACAACAACATCAACAACAACAAAAGCGTCAAATAAACAACAACAACAACAACGTCAATAACAACAACTACGTCAAATAAACAACAACAACAACAACAACGTCAAATAAACAATAACAACAACAATGTCAACAACAACAACATCAAATAAATAACAACAACAACAACAACAGCGTCAAATAAAAAACAACAACAACAACAACATCAACAACAACAAAAACGTCAAATAAACATCAACAACAACGTCAATAACAACAACTACGTCAAATAAACAACAACAACGTCAAATAAACAACAACAACAACAACAACGTCAAATAAATAACAACAACAACAACAATGTCAGATAAACAACAACAACAACACCGTCAACAACAACAACAATGTCAAATAAACAAAAACAACAACAACGTCAAATGAATAACAACAACAACAAGGTCAAATAAACAACAATAATAACAACAACGTCAAATAAGCAACAACAATAACAACAATAACACTTACAACAACAACAACAACGTCAAATAAACAACACCAACAACGTCAAATAAACAACAACAACAACGTCAAATAAAAAACAACAACAACAACATCAACAACAACAAAAGCGTCAAATAAACAACAACAACAACGTCAATAACAACAACTACGTCAAATAAACAACAACAACAACAACAACAACGTCAAATAAACAACAACAACATTGTCAACAACAACGTCAAATAAACAACAACAACATTGTCAACAACAACAACATCAAATAAACAACAACAACAACAACGTCAAATAAACAACAACGTCAACAACAACAACAACAACGTCAAATAAACAATAATAAGTATGTCAACAACAACAACATCAAATAAACAACAACAACAACAACAACAACAATGTCAACAACAATAACAACGTCAAATAAACAACAATAACAACAACAACAACAACAACATCAAATAAACAACAAAAACAACAACAACAATGTCAACAACATTAACAATGTCAAATAAACAACAACAGCAACAACGTCAACAACAACAACAACGTCAAATAAACAATAACAACAATAACAACGACAAATAAACAACAACAACAACGTCAAATAAACAACAACAACAACGTCATATAAACAACAACAACAACAACAACAAATACAACAACAATAACAACTTCAAATAACAACAACAACGTCAAATAAACAACAACAACAACGTCAAATAAACAACAACAACAACAACAATAACAACGTCAAATAAACAACAACAACGACGTCAAATAAACAACAACAACAACGTCAAATAAACAACAACAACAACAACAACAAATACAACAACAATAACAACTTCAAATAACAACAACAACGTCCAATAAACAACAACAACAACGTCAAATAAATAACAACGTCAAATAAACAACAACAACAACAACAACAATAATGTCAAATAAACAACAACAACAACAACGTCAAATAAATAACAACAACAACAACAACAATGTCAAATAAACAACAACAACAATGTCCAATAAACAACAACAACAACAACAACGTCAACAACAACAACAACAACGTCAAATAAACAACAACAACAATGTCAAATAAACAACAACGGCAACAACAACAACAACGTCAAATAAACAACAACAACTATGTCAACAACAACAATAAAAACATCAAATAAACAACAACAATGTCAACAATAACAACAAAGTCAAATAAACAACAACAACAACAACAACAACGTCAAATAAACAACAACAACAACAACGTTAACAACAACGTCAAATAAACAACAACACCAACATCAAATAAATAACAACAACTACGTCAAATAAACAACAAAAACAACGACAACAACAACGTAAAATAAAGAACAACAACAACAACAACAATAACGTCCAATAAACAACAACAACAACGTCAAATGAATAACAATAACAACAAGGTTAAATAAACAACAATAATAACAACAACGTCAAATAAGCAACAATAATAACAACAATAACAATTACAACAACAACAACAACAACAACGTCAAATAAACAACAACAACAACAACGTCAAATAAACAACAACAACAACAACAACAACAACAAATACAACAACAATAACAGCTTCAAATAACAACAACAACGTCAAATAAACAACAACAACAACAACGTCAAATAAACAACAACGTCAAATAAACAACAACAACAACAACAATAATGTCAAATAAACAACAACAACAACAACGTCAAATAAATAACAACAACAACAATGTCAAATAAACAACAACAACAATGTCCAATAAACAACAACAACAACAACAACGTCAACAACAACAACAACAACGTCAAATAACAACAACAACAATGTCAAATAAACAACAACGGCAACAACAACAACAATGTGAAATAAACAACAACAACTATGTCAACAACAACAATAACAACATCAAATAAACAACAACAACAACAACAACAACGTCAACAATAACAACAAAGTCAAATAAACAACAACAACAACGACAACGTCGTCAAATAAACAACAACAACAACAACGTTAACAACAACGTCAAATAAACAACAACAACAACGTCAAATAAATAACAACAACAACGTCAAATAAACAACAAAAACAACGACAACAACAATGTAAAATAAAGAACAACAACAACAACAACAATAACGTCAAATAAGCAACAACAACAACGTCAAATGAATAACAACAACAACAAGGTTAAATAAACAACAATAATAACAACAACGTCAAATAAGCAACAATAATAACAACAATAACAATTACAACAACAACAACAACATCAAATAAACAACAACAACAACGTCAAATAAACAGCAACAACATCAACGTCAAATAAAAAACAACAACAACAACAACAAAAACGTCAAATAAACAACAACAACAACGTCAATAACAACAACTACGTCAAATAAATAACAACAACAACGTCAAATAAACAACAACAACAACAACAATGTCAACAACAACAACGTCAAATAAAAAACAACAACAACGTCAAATAAACAACAACAACTAAAACAACATCAAATAAACAACAACAACAACAACAACAACGTCAAATAAACAACAACAACGTCAACTAAAAAACAACAACAACAACAACATCAACAACAACAAAAACGTCAAATAAGCAACAACAACAACAACGTCAAATAAACAACAACAACAACAATGTCAATAACAACAACGTCAAATAAAAAACAACAACAACGTCAAATAAACAACAACAACTAAAACAGCATCAAATAAACAACAACAACAACGTCAAATAAACAACAACAACAACAACATTAACAACAACGTCAAATAAACAACAACAACAACAACAACATCAAATAAATAACAACAACAACGTCAAATAAATAACAAAAACAACGACAACAACAACGTCAAATAAAGAACAACAACAACAACAATAACGTCAAATAAACAACAACAACAACGTCAAATGAATAACAACAACAACAACAAGGTCAAATAAACAACAATATTAACAACAACATTAAATAAGCAACAACAATAACAATTACAACAACAACAACGTCAAATAAACAACAACAACAACGTCAAATAAACAAGAACAACAACAACGTCAAATAAAAAACAACAACAACAACATCAACAACAACAAAAGCGTCAAATAAACAACAACAACAACAACGTCAATAACAACAACTACGTCAAATAAACAACAACAACAACAACAACAACGTCAAATAAACAATAACAACAACAATGTCAACAACAACAACATCAAATAAATAACAACAACAACAACAACAGCGTCAAATAAACAACAACAACAACAACAACATCAACAACAACAAAAACGTCAAATAAACATCAACAACAACGTCAATAACAACAACTACGTCAAATAAACAACAACAACGTCAAATAAACAACAACAACAACAACAACGTCAAATAAATAACAACAACAACAACAATGTCAGATAAACAACAACAACAACACCGTCAACAACAACAACAATGTCAAATAAACAAAAACAACAACAACGTCAAATGAATAACAACAACAACAAGGTCAAATAAACAACAATAATAACAACAACGTCAAATAAGCAACAACAATAACAACAATAACACTTACAACAACAACAACAACGTCAAATAAACAACACCAACAACGTCAAATAAACAACAACAACAACGTCAAATAAAAAACAACAACAACAACATCAACAACAACAAAAGCGTCAAATAAACAACAACAACAACGTCAATAACAACAACTACGTCAAATAAACAACAACAACAACAACAACGTCAAATAAACAACAACAACATTGTCAACAACAACGTCAAATAAACAACAACAACATTGTCAACAACAACAACATCAAATAAACAACAACAACAACAACGTCAAATAAACAACAACGTCAACAACAACAACAACAACGTCAAATAAACAATAATAAGTATGTCAACAACAACAACATCAAATAAACAACAACAACAACAACAACAACAATGTCAACAACAATAACAACGTCAAATAAACAACAATAACAACAACAACAACAACATCAAATAAACAACAAAAACAACAACAACAATGTCAACAACATTAACAATGTCAAATAAACAACAACAGCAACAACGTCAACAACAACAACAACGTCAAATAAACAATAACAACAATAACAACGACAAATAAACAACAACAACAACAACGTCAAATAAACAACAACAACAACGTCATATAAACAACAACAACAACAACAACAACAAATACAACAACAATAACAACTTCAAATAACAACAACAACGTCAAATAAACAACAACAACAACGTCAAATAAACAACAACAACAACAACAATAACAACGTCAAATAAACAACAACAACGACGTCAAATAAACAACAACAACAACGTCAAATAAACAACAACAACAACAACAACAACAAATACAACAACAATAACAACTTCAAATAACAACAACAACGTCCAATAAACAACAACAACAACGTCAAATAAATAACAACGTCAAATAAACAACAACAACAACAACAACAATAATGTCAAATAAACAACAACAACAACAACGTCAAATAAATAACAACAACAACAACAACAATGTCAAATAAACAACAACAACAATGTCCAATAAACAACAACAACAACAACGTCAACAACAACAACAACAACGTCAAATAAACAACAACAACAATGTCAAATAAACAACAACGGCAACAACAACAACAACGTCATATAAACAACAACAACTATGTCAACAACAACAATAAAAACATCAAATAAACAACAACAACAACAATGTCAACAATAACAACAAAGTCAAATAAACAACAACAACAACAACAACGTCAAATAAACAACAACAACAACAACGTTAACAACAACGTCAAATAAACAACAACAACAACATCAAATAAATAACAACAACTACGTCAAATAAACAACAAAAACAACGACAACAACAACGTAAAATAAAGAACAACAACAACAACAACAATAACGTCCAATAAACAACAACAACAACGTCAAATGAATAACAATAACAACAAGGTTAAATAAACAACAATAATAACAACAACGTCAAATAAGCAACAATAATAACAACAATAACAATTACAACAACAACAACAACAACGTCAAATAAACAACAACAACAACGTCAAATAAATAGCAACAACAACAACGTCAAATAAAAAACAACAACAACAACATCAACAACAACAAAAACGTCAAATAAACAACAACAACAACAACGTCAATAACAACAACTACGTCAAATAAACAACAACAACAACGTCAAATAAACAACAACAACAACAATGTCAACAACAACAACGTCAAATAAAAACCAACAACAACGTCAAATAAACAACAACAAGTAAACCAACATCACATAAACAACAACAACAACGTCAAATAAACAACAACAACGTCAACTAAAAAACAACAACAACAACATCAACAACAACAAAAACGTCAAATAAGCAACAACAACTACAACGTCAATAACAACAACTACGTCAAATAAACAACAACAACAACGTCAAATAAACAACAACAACAACAATGTCAATAACAACAACGTCAAATAAAAAACAATAACAACGTCAAATAAACAACAACAACTAAAACAGCATCAAATAAACAACAACAACAACAACAACAACGTCAAATAAACAACAACAACAACAACGTTAACAACAACGTCAAATAAACAACAACAACAACAACAACAACGTCAAATAAATAACAACAACAACGTCAAATAAACAACAAAAACAACGACAACAACAACGTCAAATAAAGAACAACAACAACAACAATAACGTCAAATAAACAACAACAACAACGTCAAATGAATAACAACAACAACAACAAGGTCAAATAAACAACAATAATAACAACAACGTCAAATAAGCAACAACAATAACAATAATAACAATTACAACAACAACAACAACGTCAAATAAACAACAACAACAACGTCAAATAAACAACAACAACAACAACGTCAAATAAAAAACAACAACAACAACATCAACAACAACAAAAGCGTCAAATAAACAACAACAACAACAACGTCAATAACAACAACTACGTCAAATAAACAACAACAACAACAACAACAACAATGTCAACAACAACAACATCAAATAAATAACAACAACAACAACAACGTCAAATAAAAAACAACAACGTCAAATAAAAAACAACAAAAACAACATCAACAACAACAAAAATGTCAAATAAACATCAACAACAACGTCAATAACAACAACTACGTCAAATAAACAACAACAACAACGTCAAATAAACAACAACGACAACAACGTCAAATAAATAACAACAACAACAACAATGTCAAATAAACAACAACAACAACAACATCGTCAACAACAACAACAATGTCAAATAAACAACAACAACAACAACGTCCAATAAACAACAACAACGTCAACAACAACAACAACAACGTCAAATAAACAACAACAACGTCAAATAAACAACAACAGAAACAACAACAACAACGTCAAATAAACAACAACAACTATGTTAACAACAACAATAACAACATCAAATAAACAACAACAACAACAATGTCAACAACAACAACATAGTCAAATAAACAACAACAACAACAACAACGTCAAATAAACAACAACAACAACTTTAACAAAACCGTCAAATAAACAACAACAACAACAACAAAGTCAAATAAACAACAACAACGTCAAATAAACAACAACGTCAACAACAACAACAACGTCAAATAAACAACAACAACTATGTCAACAACAACAACAACATCAAATAAACAAAAACAACAACAACAACAATGTCAACAACAATAACAACGTCAAATAAACAACAATAACAACAACAACAACAATAACATCAAATAAACAACAAAAACAACAACAACAATGTCAACAACATTAACAATGTCAAATAAACAACAACAACAACAACGTCAACAACAACAACGTCAAATAAACAACAACAACAACAACAACAATAACAACGTCAAATAAACAACAATAACAACGTCAAATAAACAACAACAACAACGTCAAATAAACAACAACAACAACAACAAATACAACAACAATAACAGCTTCAAATAACAACAACAACGTCAAATAAACAACAACAACAACGTCAAATAAACAACAACGTCAAATAAACAACAACAACAACAACAATAATGTCAAATAAACAACAACAACAACAACGTCAAATAAATAACAACAACAACAACAATGTCAAATAAACAACAACAACAATGTCCAATAAACAACAACAACAACAACGTCAACAACAACAACAACAACGTCAAATAAACAACAACAACAATGTCAAATAAACAATAACAGCAACAACAACAACAATGTCAAATAAACAACAACAACTATGTCAACAACAACAATAACAACATCAAATAAACAACAACAACAACAACGTCAACAATAACAACAAAGTCAAATAAACAACAACAACAACAACAACAACGTCAAATAAACAACAACAACAACGTTAACAACAACGTCAAATAAACAACATCAACAACGTCAAATAAATAACAACAACAACGTCAAATAAAAAACAAAAACAATGACAACAACAACGTAAAATAAAGAACAACAACAACAACAACAATAACGTCAAATAAACAACAACAACAACGTCAAATGAATAACAACAACAACAAGGTTAAATAAACAACAATAATAACAACAACGTCAAATAAGCAACAATAATAACAACAATAACAATTACAACAACAACAACAACATCAAATAAACAACAACAACAACAACGTCAAATAAACAGCAACAACAACAATGTCAAATAAAAAACAACAACAACAACATCAACAACAACAAAAACGTCAAATAAACAACAACAACAACAACGTCAATAACAACAACTACGTCAAATAAACAACAACAACAACAACGTCAAATAAACAACAACAACAACACCAATGTTAACAACAACAACGTCAAATAAAAAACAACAACAACGTGAAATAAACAACAACAACTAAAACAACATCAAATAAACAACAACAACAACAACAACAACAACGTCAAATAAACAACAAAAACGTCAACTAAAAAACAACAACAACAACAACAACATCAACAACAACAAAAACGTCAAATAAGCAACAACAACAACAACAACAACAACAACGTCAATAACAACAACTACGTCAAATAAACAACAACAACAACGTCAAATAAACAACAACAACAACAATGTCAATAACAACAACGTCAAATAAAAAACAACAACAACGTCAAATAAACAACAACAACTAAAACAGCATCAAATAAACAACAACAACAACAACAACAACGTCAAATAAACAACAACAACAACAACGTTAACAACAACGTCAAATAAATAACAACAACAACGTCAAATAAACAACAAAAACAACGACACCAACAACGTCAAATAAAGAACAACAACAACAACAACAATAACGTCAAATAAACAACAACAACAACGTCAAATGAATAACAACAACAACAACAAGGTCAAATAAACAACAATAATAACAACAACGTCAAATAAGCAACAACAATAACAATAATAACAATTACAACAACAACAACAACGTCAAATAAACAACAACAACAACGTCAAATAAACAACAACAACAACAACGTCAAATAAAAAACAACAACAACAACATCAACAACAACAAAAGCGTCAAATAAACAACAACAACAACAATGTCAATAACAACAACTACGTCAAATAAACAACAACAACAACAACAACGTCAAATAAACAACAACAACAACAACAACAATGTCAACAACAACAACATCAAATTAATAACAACAACAACAACAACGTCAAATAAAAAACAACAACGTCAAATAAAAAACAACAACAACAACATCAACAACAACAAAAATGTCAAATAAACATCAACAACAACGTCAATAACAACAACTACGTCAAATAAACAACAACAACAACGTCAAATAAACAACAACGACAACAACGTCAAATAAATAACAACAACAACAACAATGTCAAATAAACAACAACAACAACAACATCGTCAACAACAACAACAATGTCAAATAAAAAACAACAACAACGTCCAATAAACAACAACAACGCCAACAACAACAACAACAACGTCAAATAATCAACAACAACGTCAAATAAACAACAACAGAAACAACAATAACAACGTCAAATAAACAACAACAACTATGTTAACAACAACAATAACAACATCAAATAAACAACAACAACAACAATGTCAACAACAACAACATAGTCAAATAAACAACAACAACAACAACAATGTCAAATAAACAACAACAACAACCTTAACAAAACCGTCAAATAAACAACAACAACAACAACAAAGTCAAATAAACAACAACAACGTCAAATAAACAACAACGTCAACAACAACAACAACAACGTCAAATAAACAACAACAACAATGTCAACAACAATAACAACGTCAAATAAACAACAATAACAACAACAACAACAACAACAATAACATCAAATAAACAACAAAAACAACAACAACAATGTCAACAACATTAACAATGTCAAATAAACAACAACAATAACAACGTCAACAACAACAACAACGTCAAATAAACAACAACAACAACAACAACAACAACAATAACAACGTCAAATAAACAACAACAACAACGTCAAATAAACAACAACAACAACGTCAAATAAACAACAACAACAACGTCAAATAAACAACAACGTCAAATAAACAACAACAAAAACAACAATAATGTCAAATAAACAACAACAACAACAACGTTAAATAAATAACAACAACAACAACAATGTCAAATAAACAACAACAACAATGTCCAATAAACAACAACAACAACAACGTCAACAACAACAACAACAACGTCAAATAAACAACAACAACAATGTCAAATAAACAACAATGGCAACAACAACAACAACAATGTCAAATAAACAACAACAACTATGTCAACAACAACAATAACAACATCAAATAAACAACAACAACAACAACGTCAACAATAACAACAAAGTCAAATAAACAACAACAACAACAACAACAACGTCAAATAAACAACAACAACAACAACGTTAACAACAACGTCAAATAAACAACATCAACAACGTCAAATAAATAACAACCACAACGTCAAATAAACAACAAAAACAATGACAACAACAACGTAAAATAAAGAACAACAACAACAACAACAACAATAACGTCAAATAAACAACAACAACAACGTCAAATGAATAACAACAACAACAAGGTTAAATAAACAACAATAATAACAACAACGTCAAATAAGCAACAATAATAACAACAATAACAATTACAACAACAACAACAACATCAAATAAACAACAACAACAACAACGTCAAATAAACAGCAACAACAATAATGTCAAATAAAAAACAACAACAACAACATCAACAACAACAAAAATGTCAAATAAACAACAACAACAACAACAACAACGTCAATAACAACAACTACGTTAAATAAACAACAACAACAACGTCAAATAAACAACAACAACAACACCAATGTCAACAACAACAACGTCAAATAAAAAACAACAACAACGTGAAATAAACAACAACAACTAAAACAACATCAAATAAACAACAACAACAACAACAACGTCAAATAAACAACAACAACGTCAACTAAAAAACAACAACAACAACAACATCAACAACAACAAAAACGTCAAATAAGCAACAACAACAACAACAACAACGTCAATAACAACAACTACGTCAAATAAACAACAACAACAACAACGTCAAATAAACAACAACAACAACAACAACAATGTCAATAACAACAACGTCAAATAAAAAACAACAACAACGTCAAATAAACAACAACAACTAAAACAGCATCAAATAAACAACAACAACAACGTCAAATAAACAACAACAACAACAACATTAACAACAACGTCAAATAAACAACAACAACAACCACAACGTCAAATAAATAACAACAACACTGTCAAATAAACAACAAAAACAACGACAACAACAACGTCAAATAAAGAACAACAACAATAACGTCAAATAAACAACAACAACAACAACGTCAAATGAATAACAACAACAACAACAAGGTCAAATAAACAACAATAATAACAACAACGTTAAATAAGCAACAACAATAACAATAATAACAATTACAACAACAACAACAACGTCAAATAAACAACAACAACAACGTCAAATAAACAACAACAACAACAACGTCAAATAAAAAACAACAACAACAACATCAACAACAACAAAAGCGTCAAATAAACAACAACAACAACAACGTCAATAACAACAACTACGTCAAATAAACAACAACAACAACAACAACGTCAAATAAACAACAACAACAACAACGTCAAATAAACAACAACAACAATAACAACGACAAATAAACAACAATAACAACGTCAAATAAACAACAACAACAACGTCATATAAACAACAACAACAACAACAACAAATACAACAACAATAACAACTTCAAATAACAACAACAACGTCAAATAAACAACAACAACAACGTCAAATAAACAACAACAACAACAACAATAACAACGTCAAATAAACAACAACAACAACGTCAAATAAACAACAACAACAACGTCAAATAAACAACAACAACAACAACAACAAATACAACAACAATAACAACTTCAAATAACAACAACAACGTCAAATAAACAACAACAACAACGTCAAATAAATAACAACGTCAAATAAACAACAACAACAACAACATCAATAATGTCAAATAAACAACAACAACAACAACGTCAAATAAATAACAACAACAACAACAATGTCAAATAAACAACAACAACAATGTCCAATAAACAACAACAACAACAACAACGTCAATAACAACAACAACAACGTCAAATAAACAACAACAACAATGTCAAATAAACAACAACGACAACAACAACAACAACGTCAAATAAACAACAACAACTATGTCAACAACAACAATAACAACATCAAATAAACAACAACAACAACAACGTCCACAATAACAACAAAGTCAAATAAACAACAACAACAACAACAACAACGTCAAATAAACAACAACAACAACAACGTTAACAACAACGTCAAATAAACAACAACAACAACGTCAAATAAATAACAACAACAACGTCAAATAAACAACAAAAACAACGACAACAACAACATAAAATAAAGAACAACAACAATAACGTCCAATAAACAACAACAACAACGTCAAATGAATAACAACAACAACAAGGTTAAATAAACAACAATAATAACAACAACGTCAAATAAGCAACAATAATAACAACAATAACAATTACAACAACAACAACAACAACAACGTCAAATAAACAACAACAACAACGTCAAATAAATAGCAACAACAACAACGTCAAATAAAAAACAACAACAACAAAAACGTCAAATAAACAACAACAACAACAACGTCAATAACAACAACTACGTCAAATAAACAACAACAACAATGTCAAATAAACAACAACAACAACAACAATGTCAACAACAACAACGTCAAATAAAAAACAACAACAACGTCAAATAAACAACAACAACTAAAACAACATCAAATAAACAACAACAACAACAACAACAACGTCAAATAAACAACAACAACATCAACTAAAAAACAACAACAACAACAACAACATCAACAACAACAAAAACGTCAAATAAGCAACAACAACAACAACGTCAATAACAACAACTACGTCAAATAAACAACAACAACAACGTCAAATAAACAACAACAACAACAACAATGTCAATAACAACAACGTCAAATAAAAAACAACAACAACGTCAAATAAACAACAACAACTAAACCAGCATCAAATAAACAACAACAACAACAACAACGTCAAATAAACAACAACAACAACAACAACGTTAACAACAACGTCAAATAAACAACAACAACAACAACAATGTCAAATAAATAACAACAACAACGTCAAATAAACAACAAAAACAACGACAACAACAACGTCAAATAAATAACAATAACAACAACAACAATAACGTCAAATAAACAACAACAACAACGTCAAATGAATAACAACAACAACAACAAGGTCAAATAAACAACAATAATAACAACAACGTCAAATAAGCAACAACAATAACAATAATAACAATTACAACAACAACAACAACGTCAAATAAACAACAACAACAACGTCAAATAAACAACAACAACAACAACGTCAAATAAAAGACAACAACAACAACATCAACAACAACAAAAGCGTCAAATAAACAACAACAACAACAGCGTTAATAACAACAACTACGTCAAATAAACAACAACAACAACAACAACGTCAAATAAATAACAACAACAACAACAATGTCAACAACAACAACATCAAATAAATAATAACAACAACAACGTCAAATAAAAAACAACAATGTCAAATAAACAACAACAACAACAACAAAAACGTCAAATAAACATCAACAACAACGTCAATAACAACAACTACGTCAAATAAACAACAACAACAACGTCAAATAAACAACAAGGACAACAACGTCAAATAAATAACAACAACAACAACAATGTCAAATAAACAACAACAACAACATCGTCAACAACAACAACAATGTCAAATAAACAACAACAACGTCCAATAAACAACAACAACGTCAACAACAACAACAACATCAAATAAACAACAACAACGTCAAATAAACAACAACAGAAACAACAACAACAACGTCAAATAAACAACAACAACTATGTTAACAACAACAATAACAACATCAAATAAACAACAACAACAACAATGTCAACAACAACAACATAGTCAAATAAACAACAACAACAACAACGTCAAATAAACAACAACAACAACCTTAACAACAACGTCAAATAAACAACAACAACAACAAAGTCAAAGTCAAATAAACAACAACAACGTCAAATAAACAACAACGTCAACAACAACAACAACAACAGCGTCAAATAAACAACAACAACTATGTCAACAACAACAACAACATCAAATAAACAAAAACAACAACAACAACAATGTCAACAACAATAACAACGTCAAATAAACAACAACAATAACAACAAAAACAACAACATCAAATAAACAACAAAAACAACAACAACAATGTCAACATCATTAACAATGTCAAATAAACAACAACAACAACAACGTCAACAATAACAACAATGTCAAATAAACAACAACAACAACAACAACAATAACAACGTCAAAGAAACAACAACAACAACGTCAAATAAACAACAACAACAACAACGTCAAATAAACAACAACAACAACAACAACAAATACAACAACAATAACAGCTTCAAATAACAACAACAACGTCAAATAAACAACAACAACAACGTCAAATAAACAACAACGTCAAATAAACAACAACATCAACAACAATAATGTCAAATAAACAACAACAACAACAATGTCAAATAAATAACAACAACAACAACAATGTCAAATAAACAACAACAACAATGTCCAATAAACAACAACAACAACAACGTCAACAACAACAACAACAACGTCAAATAAACAACAACAACAATGTCAAATAA
The DNA here is from genome assembly GCA_948472305.1 of Vicia faba. Classification (NCBI taxonomy): domain Eukaryota; kingdom Viridiplantae; phylum Streptophyta; class Magnoliopsida; order Fabales; family Fabaceae; genus Vicia; species Vicia faba. The sequence continues at coordinate 1,385,505,120 of OX451735.1, read as the reverse complement.
ACAACAACGGCAACAACAACAACAATGTCAAATAAACAACAACAACTTTGTCAACAACAACAATAACAACATCAAATAAACAACAACAACAACAACGTCAACAATAACAACAAAGTCAAATAAACAACAACAACAACAACAACAACAACAACAACGTCAAATAAACAACAACAACAACAACGTTAACAACAACGTCAAATAAACAACATCAACAACGTCAAATAAATAACAACAACAACGTCAAATAAACAACAAAAACAACGACAACAACAACGTAAAATAAAGAACAACAACAACGACAACAACAATAACGTCAAATAAACAACAACAACAACGTCAAATGAATAACAACAACAACAAGGTTAAATAAACAACAATAATAACAACAACGTCAAATAAGCAACAATAATAAAAACAATAACAATTACAACAACAACAACAACATCAAATAAACAACAACAACAACAACGTCAAATAAACAGCAACAACAACAACGTCAAATAAAAAACAACAACAACAACATCAACAACAACAAAAATGTCAAATAAACAACAACAACAACAACGTCAATAACAACAACTACGTCAAATAAACAACAACAACAACGTCAAATAAACAACAACAACAACAACACCAATGTCAACAACAACAACGTCAAATAAAAAACAACAACAACGTGAAATAAACAACAACAACAACAAAAACAACATCAAATAAACAACAACAACAACAACAACAGCGTCAAATAAACAACAACAACGTCAACTACAAAACAACAACAACAACAACAACATCAACAACAACAAAAACGTCAAATAAGCAACAACAACAACAACAACAACAACGTCAATAACAACAACTACGTCAAATAAACAACAACAAAAACGTCAAATAAACAACAACAACAACAATGTCAATAACAACAACGTCAAATAAAAAACAACAACAACGTCAAATAAACAACAACAACTAAAACAGCATCAAATAAACAACAACAACAACAACAACAACAAAGTCAAATAAACAACAACAACAACAACGTTAACAACAACGTCAAATAAACAACAACAACAACAACAACAACAACGTCAAATAAATAACAACAACAACGTCAAATAAACAACAAAAACAACGACAACAACAACGTCAAATAAAGAACAACAACAACAACAACAATAACGTCAAATAAACAACAACAACAACGTCAAATGAATAACAACAACAACAAGGTCAAATAAACAACAATAATAACAACAACGTCAAATAAGCAACAACAATAACAATAATAACAATTACAACAAAAACAACAACGTCAAATAAACAACAACAACAACGTCAAATAAACAACAACAACAAGAACGTCAAATAAAAAACAACAACAACAATATCAACAACAACAAAAGCGTCAAATAAACAACAACAACAACAACGTCAATAACAACAACTACGTCAAATAAACAACAACAACATCAACAACGTCAAATAAACAACAACAACAACAACAATGTCAACAACAACAACATCAAATTAATAACAACAACAACAACAACAACGTCAAATAAAAAACAACAACGTCAAATAAAAAACAACAACAACAACAACATCAACAACAACAAAAATGTCAAATAAACATTAACAACAACGTCAATAACAACAACTACGTCAAATAAACAACAACAACAACGTCAAATAAACAACAACGACAACAACGTCAAATAAATAACAACAACAACAACAATGTCAAATAAACAACAACAACAACAACAACATCGTCAACAACAACAACAATGTCAAATAAACAACAACAACAACGTCCAATAAACAACAACAACGTCAACAACAACAACAACAACGTCAAATAAACAACAACAACGTCAAATAAACAACAACAGAAACAACAACAACAACGTCAAATAAACAACAACAACTATGTTAACAACAACAATAACAACATCAAATAAACAACAACAACAACAATGTCAACAACAACAACATAGTCAAATAAACAACAACAACAACAACGTCAAATAAACAACAACAACAACCTTAACAAAACCGTCAAATAAACAACAACAACAACAACAACGTCAAATAAACAACAACAACGTCAAATAAACAACAACGTCAACAACAACAACAACAACGTCAAATAAACAACAACAACTATGTCAACAACAACAACAACATCAAATAAACAAAAACAACAACAACAACAATGTCAACAACAATAACAACGTCAAATAAACAACAATAACAACAACAACAACAATAACATCAAATAAACAACAAAAACAACAACAACAATGTCAACAACATTAACAATGTCAAATAAACAACAACAACAACAACATCAACAACAACAACAACGTCAAATAAACAACAACAACAACAACAATAACAACGTCAAATAAACAACAACAACGTCAAATAAACAACAACAACGTCAAATAAACAACAACAACAACAACAACAAATACAACAACAATAACAGCTTCAAATAACAACAACAACGTCAAATAAACAACAACAACAACAACGTCAAATAAACAACAACAACAACAATAATATCAAATAAACAACAACAACAACAACGTTAAATAAATAACAACAACAACAACAATGTCAAATAAACAACAACAACAATGTCCAATAAACAACAACAACAACAACGTCAACAACAACAACAACAACGTCAAATAAACAACAACAACAATGTCAAATAAACAACAATGGCAACAACAACAACAATGTCAAATAAACAACAACAACCATGTCAACAACAACAATAACAACATCAAATAAACAACAACAACAACAACGTCAACAATAACAACAAAGTCAAATAAACAACAACAACAACAACAACGTCAAATAAACAACAACAACAACAACGTTAACAACAACGTCAAATAAACAACATCAACAACGTCAAATAAATAACAACAACAACGTCAAATAAACAACAAAAACAACGACAACAACAACGTAAAATAAAGAACAACAACAACGACAACAACAATAACGTCAAATAAACAACAACAACAACGTCAAATGAATAACAACAACAACAAGGTTAAATAAACAACAATAATAACAACAACGTCAAATAAGCAACAATAATAAAAACAATAACAATTACAACAACAACAACAACATCAAATAAACAACAACAACAACAACGTCAAATAAACAGCAACAACAACAACGTCAAATAAAAAACAACAACAACAACATCAACAACAACAAAAATGTCAAATAAACAACAACAACAACAACGTCAATAACAACAACTACGTCAAATAAACAACAACAACAACGTCAAATAAACAACAACAACAACAACACCAATGTCAACAACAACAACGTCAAATAAAAAACAACAACAACGTGAAATAAACAACAACAACAACAAAAACAACATCAAATAAACAACAACAACAACAACAACAACAGCGTCAAATAAACAACAACAACGTCAACTACAAAACAACAACAACAACAACAACATCAACAACAACAAAAACGTCAAATAAGCAACAACAACAACAACAACAACAACGTCAATAACAACAACTACGTCAAATAAACAACAACAAAAACGTCAAATAAACAACAACAACAACAATGTCAATAACAACAACGTCAAATAAAAAACAACAACAACGTCAAATAAACAACAACAACTAAAACAGCATCAAATAAACAACAACAACAACAACAACAACAAAGTCAAATAAACAACAACAACAACAACGTTAACAACAACGTCAAATAAACAACAACAACAACAACAACAACGTCAAATAAATAACAACAACAACGTCAAATAAACAACAAAAACAACGACAACAACAACGTCAAATAAAGAACAACAACAACAACAACAATAACGTCAAATAAACAACAACAACAACGTCAAATGAATAACAACAACAACAAGGTCAAATAAACAACAATAATAACAACAACGTCAAATAAGCAACAACAATAACAATAATAACAATTACAACAACAACAACAACGTCAAATAAACAACAACAACAACGTCAAATAAACAACAACAACAAGAACGTCAAATAAAAAACAACAACAACAATATCAACAACAACAAAAGCGTCAAATAAACAACAACAACAACAACGTCAATAACAACAACTACGTCAAATAAACAACAACAACATCAACAACGTCAAATAAACAACAACAACAACAACAATGTCAACAACAACAACATCAAATTAATAACAACAACAACAACAACGTCAAATAAAAAACAACAACGTCAAATAAAAAACAACAACAACAACAACATCAACAACAACAAAAATGTCAAATAAACATTAACAACAACGTCAATAACAACAACTACGTCAAATAAACAACAACAACAACGTCAAATAAACAACAACGACAACAACGTCAAATAAATAACAACAACAACAACAATGTCAAATAAACAACAACAACAACAACAACATCGTCAACAACAACAACAATGTCAAATAAACAACAACAACAACGTCCAATAAACAACAACAACGTCAACAACAACAACAACAACGTCAAATAAACAACAACAACGTCAAATAAACAACAACAGAAACAACAACAACAACGTCAAATAAACAACAACAACTATGTTAACAACAACAATAACAACATCAAATAAACAACAACAACAACAATGTCAACAACAACAACATAGTCAAATAAACAACAACAACAACAACGTCAAATAAACAACAACAACAACCTTAACAAAACCGTCAAATAAACAACAACAACAACAACAAAGTCAAATAAACAACAACAACGTCAAATAAACAACAACGTCAACAACAACAACAACAACGTCAAATAAACAACAACAACTATGTCAACAACAACAACAACATCAAATAAACAAAAACAACAACAACAACAATGTCAACAACAATAACAACGTCAAATAAACAACAATAACAACAACAACAACAATAACATCAAATAAACAACAAAAACAACAACAACAATGTCAACAACATTAACAATGTCAAATAAACAACAACAACAACAACATCAACAACAACAACAACGTCAAATAAACAACAACAACAACAACAATAACAACGTCAAATAAACAACAACAACGTCAAATAAACAACAACAACAACAACAAATACAACAACAATAACAGCTTCAAATAACAACAACAACGTCAAATAAACAACAACAACAACAACGTCAAATAAACAACAACAACAACAATAATATCAAATAAACAACAACAACAACAACGTTAAATAAATAACAACAACAACAACAATGTCAAATAAACAACAACAACAATGTCCAATAAACAACAACAACAACAACGTCAACAACAACAACAACAACGTCAAATAAACAACAACAACAATGTCAAATAAACAACAATGGCAACAACAACAACAATGTCAAATAAACAACAACAACCATGTCAACAACAACAATAACAACATCAAATAAACAACAACAACAACAACGTCAACAATAACAACAAAGTCAAATAAACAACAACAACAACAACAACGTCAAATAAACAACAACAACAACAACGTTAACAACAACGTCAAATAAACAACAACAACAACGTCAAATAAATAACAACAACAACGTCAAATAAACAACAAAAACAATGACAACAACAACGTAAAATAAAGAACAACAACAACAACAACAACAATAACATCAAATAAACAACAACAACAACGTCAAATGAATAACAACAACAACAAGGTTAAATAAACAACAATAATAACAACAACGTCAAATAAGCAACAATAATAACAACAATAACAATTACAACAACAACAACATCAAATAAACAACAACAACAACAACGTCAAATAAACAGCAACAACAACAATGTCAAATAAAAAACAACAACAACAACATCAACAACAACAAAAACGTCAAATAAACAACAACAACAACAACGTCAATAACAACAACTACGTCAAATAAACAACAACAACAACGTCAAATAAACAACAACAACAACACCAATGTCAACAACAACAACGTCAAATAAAAAACAACAACAACGTGAAATAAACAACAACAACTAAAACAACATCAAATAAACAACAACAACAACAACAACGTCAAATAAACAACAACAACGTCAACTAAAAAACAAAAACAACAACATCAACAACAACAAAAACGTCAAATAAGCAACAACAACAACAACAACAACGTCAATAACAACAACTACGTCAAATAAACAACAACAACAACGTCAAATAAACAACAACAACAACAACAATGTCAATAACAACAACGTCAAATAAAAAACAACAACAACGTCAAATAAACAACAACAACTAAAACAGCATCAAATAAACAACAACAACAACGTCAAATAATCAACAACAACAACAACATTAACAACAACGTCAAATAAACAACAACAACAACCACAACGTCAAATAAATAACAACAACACTGTCAAATAAACAACAAAAACAACGACAACAACAACGTCAAATAAAGAAAAACAACAATAACGTCAAATAAACAACAACAACAACAACAACGTCAAATGAATAACAACAACAACAACAAGGTCAAATAAACAACAATAATAACAACAACGTTAAATAAGCAACAACAATAACAATAATAACAATTACAACAACAACAACTACAACGTCAAATAAACAACAACAACAACGTCAAATAAACAACAACAACAACAACAACAACAACAACGTCAAATAAAAAACAACAACAACAACATCAACAACAACAAAAGCGTCAAATAAACAACAACAACAACAACGTCAATAACAACAACTACGTCAAATAAACAACAACAACAACAACAACAACAACGTCAAATAAACAACAACAACAACAACGTTAAATAAACAACAACAACAATAACAACGACAAATAAACAACAACAACAACGTCAAATAAACAACAACAACAACGTCATATAAACAACAACAACAACAACAACAAATATAACAACAATAACAACTTCAAATAACAACAACAACGTCAAATAAACAACAACAACAACGTCAAATAAACAACAACAACAACAACAACAACAATAACAACGTCAAATAAACAACAACAACAACGTCAAATAAACAACAACAACAACGTCAAATAAACAACAACAACAAGGTCAAATAAACAACAACAACAACAACAACAAATACAACAACAATAACAACTTCAAATAACAACAACAACGTCAAATAAACAACAACAACAACGTCAAATAAATAACAACGTCAAATAAACAACAACAACAACAACAACAACAATAATGTCAAATAAACAACAACAACAACAACGTCAAATAAATAACAACAACAACAACAATGTCAAATAAACAACAACAACAATGTCCAATAAACAACAACAACAACAACGTCAACAACAACAACAACAACGTCAAATAAACAACAACAACAATGTCAAATAAACAACAACGACAACAACAACAACAACGTCAAATAAACAACAACAACTATGTCAACAACAACAATAACAACATCAAATAAACAACAACAACAACAACGTCAACAATAACAACAAAGTCAAATAAACAACAACAACAACAACAACGTCAAATAAACAACAACAACAACAACGTTAACAACAACGTCAAATAAACAACAACAACAACAACGTCAAATAAATAATAACAACAACGTCAAATAAACAACAAAAACAACGACAACAACCACATAAAATAAAGAACAACAACAATAACGTCCAATAAACAACAACAACAACGTCAAATGAATAACAACAACAACAAGGTTAAATAAACAACAATAATAACAACAACGTCAAATAAGCAACAATAATAACAACAATAACAATTACAACAACAACAACAACAACAACGTCAAATAAACAACAACAACAACGTCAAATAAATAGCAACAACAACAACGTCAAATAAAAAACAACAACAACAAAAACGTCAAATAAACAACAACAACAACAACAACGTCAATAACAACAACTACGTCAAATAGACAACAACAACAATGTCAAATAAACAACAACAACAACAACAATGTCAACAACAACAACGTCAAATAAAAAACAACAACAACGTCAAATAAACAACAACAACTAAAACAACATCAAATAAACAACAACAACAACAACAACGTCAAATAAACAACAATAACGTCAACTAAAAAACAACAACAACAACAACAACATCAACAACAACAAAAACGTCAAATAAGCAACAACAACAACAACGTCAATAACAACAACTACGTCAAATAAACAACAACAACAACGTCAAATAAACAACAACAACAACAATGTCAATAACAACAACGTCAAATAAAAAACAACAACAACGTCAAATAAACAACAACAACTAAACCAGCATCAAATAAACAACAACAACAACAACGTCAAATAAACAACAACAACAACAACAACGTTAACAACAACGTCAAATAAACAACAACAACAACAACAACAACGTCAAATAAATAACAACAACAACGTCAAATAAACAACAAAAACAACGACAACAACAACGTCAAATAAAGAACAACAACAACAACAACAATAACGTCAAATAAACAACAACAACAACGTCAAATGAATAACAACAACAACAACAAGGTCAAATAAACAACAATAATAACAACAACGTATAATAAGCAACAACAATAACAATAATAACAATTACAACAACAACAACAACGTCAAATAAACAACAACAACAACAACGTCAAATAAACAACAACAACAACAACAACGTCAAATAAAAAACAACAACAACAACATCAACAACAACAAAAGCGTCAAATAAACAACAACAACAACAGCGTTAATAACAACAACTACGTCAAATAAACAACAACAACAACAACAACGTCAAATAAACAACAACAACAACAACAATGTCAACAACAACAACATCAAATAAATAACAACAACAACAACAACAACGTCAAATAAAAAACAACAATGTCAAATAAACAACAACAACAACAACAACAACATCAACAACAACAAAAACGTCAAATAAACATCAACAACAACGTCAATAACAACAACTACGTCAAATAAACAACAACAACAACGTCAAATAAACAACAAGGACAACAACGTCAAATAAATAACAACAACAACAACAATGTCAAATAAACAACAACAACAACATCGTCAACAACAACAACAATGTCAAATAAACAACAACAACGTCCAATAAACAACAACAACGTCAACAACAACAACAACATCAAATAAACAACAACAACGTCAAATAAACAACAACAGAAACAACAACAACAACGTCAAATAAACAACAACAACTATGTTAACAACAACAATAACAACATCAAATAAACAACAACAACAACAATGTCAACAACAACAACATAGTCAAATAAACAACAACAACAACAACGTCAAATAAACAACAACAACAACCTTAACAACAACGTCAAATAAACAACAACAACAACAACAAAGTCAAATAAACAACAACAACGTCAAATAAACAACAACGTCAACAACAACAACAACAACAACGTCAAATAAACAACAACAACTATGTCAACAACAACAACAACATCAAATAAACAAAAACAACAACAACAACAATGTCAACAACAATAACAACGTCAAATAAACAACAACAATAACAACAACAACAACAACATCAAATAAACAACAAAAACAACAACAACAATGTTAACAACATTAACAATGTCAAATAAACAACAACAACAACAACGTCAACAACAACAACAATGTCAAATAAACAACAACAACAACAACAATAACAACGTCAAATAAACAACAACAACAACGTCAAATAAACAACAACAACAACGTCAAATAAACAACAACAACAACAACAACAAATACAACAACAATAACAGCTTCAAATAACAACAACAACGTCAAATAAACAACAACAACAACGTCAAATAAACAACAACATCAACACCAATAATGTCAAATAAACAACAACAACAACAAAGTCAAATAAATAACAACAACAACAACAATGTCAAATAAACAACAACAACAATGTCCAATAAACAACAACAACAACAACAACGTCAACAACAACAACAACGTCAAATAAACAACAACAACAATGTCAAATAAACAACAACGGCAACAACAACAACAATGTCAAATAAACAACAACAACTTTGTCAACAACAACAATAACAACATCAAATAAACAACAACAACAACAACGTCAACAATAACAACAAAGTCAAATAAACAACAACAACAACAACAACGTCAAATAAACAACAACAACAACAACGTTAACAACAACGTCAAATAAACAACATCAACAACGTCAAATAAATAACAACAACAACGTCAAATAAACAACAAAAACAACGACAACAACAACGTAAAATAAAGAAGAACTACAACGACAACAACAATAACGTCAAATAAACAACAACAACAACGTCAAATGAATAACAACAACAACAAGGTTAAATAAACAACAATAATAACAACAACGTCAAATAAGCAACAATAATAACAACAATAACAATTACAACAACAACAACAACATCAAATAAACAACAACAACAACAACGTCAAATAAACAGCAACAACAACAACGTCAAATAAAAAACAACAACAACAACATCAACAACAACAAAAACGTCAAATAAACAACAACAAGAACAACGTCAATAACAACAACTACGTCAAATAAACAACAACAACAACAACGTCAAATAAACAACAACAACAACACCAATGTCAACAACAACAACGTCAAATAAAAAACAACAACAACGTGAAATAAATAACAACAACTAAAACAACATCAAATAAACAACAACAACAACAACAACGTCAAATAAACAACAACAACAACACCAACGTCAACAACAACAACGTCAAATAAAAAACAACAACAACGTGAAATAAATAACAACAACTAAAACAACATCAAATAAACAACAACAACAACAACAACGTCAAATAAACAACAACAACGTCAACTAAAAAACAACAACAACAACAACATCAACAACAACAAAAATGTCAAATAAGCAACAACAACAACAACAACATCAATAACAACAACTACGTCAAATAAACAACAACAACAACGTCAAATAAACAACAACAACAACAATGTCAATAACAACAACGTCAAATAAAAAACAACAACAACGTCGAATAAACAACAACAACTAAAACAGCATCAAATAAACAACAACAACAACGTCAAATAAACAACAACAACAACAACATTAACAACAACGTCAAATAAACAACAACAACAACAACGTCAAATAAATAACAACAACAACGTCAAATAAACAACAAAAACAACGACAACAACAACGTCAAATAAAGAACAACAACAATAACGTCAAATAAACAACAACAACAACAACGTCAAATGAATAACAACAACAACAACAACAAGGTCAAATAAACAACAATAATAACAACAACGTTAAATAAGCAACAACAATAACAATAATAACAATTACAACAACAACAACAACAACAACGTCAAATAAACAACAACAACAACAACGTCAAATAAACAACAACAACAACAACAACAACGTCAAATAAAAAACAACAACAACAACATCAACAACAACAAAAGCGTCAAATAAACAACAACAACAACAACGTCAATAACAACAACTACGTCAAATAAACAACAACAACAACAACAACGTCAAATAAACAACAACAACAACAATGTCAACAACAACAACATCAAATAAATAACAACAACAACAACAACAACGTCAAATAAAAAACAACAACGTCAAATAAAAAACAACAACAACAACAACAACATCAACAACAACAAAAACGTCAAATAAACATCAACAACAACGTCAATAACAACAACTACGTCAACTAAAAAACAACAACAACAACGTCAAATAAACAACAACAACAACAACGTCAAATAAATAACAACAACAACAACAATGTCAAATAAACAACAACAACAACAACAACAACAACACCGTCAACAACAACAACAATGTCAAATAAACAACAACAACAACGTCCAATAAACAACAACAACGTCAACAACAACAACAACAACAACGTCAAATAAACAACAACAACGTCAAATAAACAACAACAGAAACAACAACAACAACGTCAAATAAACAACAACAACTATGTTAACAACAACAATAACAACATCAAATAAACAACAATAACAACAATGTCAACAACAACAACATAGTCAAATAAACAACAACAACAACAACGTCAAATAAACAACAACAACAACCTTAACAACAACGTCAAATAAACAACAACAACAACAACAACAAAGTCAAATAAACAACAACAACGTCAAATAAACAACAACGTCAACAACAACAACAACAACAACGTCAAATAAACAACAACAACTATGTCAACAACAACAACATCAAATAAACAACTACAACAACAACAACAATGTCAACAACAATAACAACGTCAAATAAACAACAATAACAACAACATCAACAACATCAAATAAACAACAAAAACAACAACAACAATGTCAACAACATTAACAATGTCAAATAAACAACAACAACAACAACGTTAACAACAACAACAACGTCAAATAAACAACAACAACAACAACAACAATAACAACGTCAAATAAACAACAACAACAACGTCAAATAAACAACAACAACAACGTCAAATAAACAACAACAACAACAACAATGTCAACAACAACAACGTCAAATAAAAAACAACAACAATGTCAAATAAACAACAACAACTAAAACAACATCAAATAAACAACAACAACAACAACAACAACAACGTCAAAAAAAACAACAACAACGTCAACTAAAAAACAACAACAACAACAACATCAACAACAACAAAAACGTCAAATAAGCAACAACAACAACAACGTCAATAACAACAACTACGTCAAATAAACAACAACAACAACGTCAAATAAACAACAACAACAACAATGTCAATAACAACAACGTCAAATAAAAAACAACAACAACGTCAAATAAACAACAACAACTAAAACAGCATCAAATAAACAACAACAACAACAACAACAACAACGTCAAATAAACAACAACAACAACAACAACGTTAACAACAACGTCAAATAAACAACAACAACAACAACAACGTCAAATAAATAACAACAACAACGTCAAATAAACAACAAAAACAACGACAACAACAACGTCAAATAAAGAACAACAACAACAACAACACTAACGTCAAATAAACAACAACAACAACGTCAAATGAATAACAACAACAACAAGGTAAAAAAACAACAATAATAACAACAACGTCAAATAAGCAACAACAATAACAATAATAACAATTACAACAACAACAACGTCAAATAAACAACAACAACAACGTCAAATAAACCACAACAACAACAACGTCAAATAAAAAACAACAACAACAACAACATCAACAACAACAAAAGCGTCAAATAAACAACAACAACAACAGCGTCAATAACAAAATCTACGTCAAATAAACAACAACAACAACAACAACGTCAAATAATCAACAACAACAACAACAATGTCAACAACAACAACATCAAATAAATAACAACAACAACAACAACAACGTCAAATAAAAAACAACAACGTCAAATAAAAAACAACAACAACAACAACATCAACAACAACAAAAACGTCAAATAAACATCAACAACAACGTCAATAACAACAACTACGTCAAATAAACAACAACAACAACAACGTCAAATAAACAACAACGACAACAACGTCAAATAAATAACAACAACAACAACAATGTCAAATAAACAACAACAACAACAACATCGTCAACAACAACAACAATGTCAAATAAACAACAACAACAACGTCCAATAAACAACAACAACGTCAACAACAACAACAACAACGTCAAATAAACAACAACAACGTCAAATAAACAACAACAGAAACAACAACAACAACGTCAAATAAACAACAACAACTATGTTAACAACAACAATAACAACATCAAATAAACAACAACAACAACAATGTCAACAACAACAACATAGTCAAATAAACAACAACAACAATGTCAAATAAACAACAACAACAACCTTAACAACAACGTCAAATAAACAACAACAACAACAACAAAGTCAAATAAACAACAACAACGTCAAATAAACAACAACGTCAACAACAACAACAACAACGTCAAATAAACAACAACAACTATGTCAACAACAACAACAACATCAAATAAACAAAAACAACAACAACAACAATGTCAACAACAATAACAACGTCAAATAAACAACAATAACAACAACAACAACAATAACATCAAGTAAACAACAAAAACAACAACAACAATGTCAACAACATTAACAATGTCAAATAAACAACAACAACAACAACGTCAACAACAACAACAACGTCAAATAAACAACAACAACAACAACAACAACAACAACAATAACAACGTCAAATAAACAACAACAACAACGTCAAATAAACAACAACAACAACGTCAAATAAACAACAACAACAACAACAAATACAACAACAATAACAGCTTCAAATAACAACAACAACGTCAAATAAACAACAACAACAACGTCAAATAAACAACAACATCAAATAAACAACAACAGCAACAATAATGTCAAATAAACAACAACAACAACAACAACGTCAAATAAATAACAACAACAACAACAATGTCAAATAAACAACAACAACAATGTCCAATAAACAACAACAACAACAACGTCAACAACAACAACAACAACGTCAAATAAACAACAACAACAATGTCAAATAAACAACAACGACAACAACAACAACAATGTCAAAGTAAACAAGAACAACTATGTCAACAACAACAATAACAACATCAAATAAACAACAACAACAACAACGTCAACAATAACAACAAAGCCAAATAAACAACAACAACAACAAGAACAACGTCAAATAAACAACAACAACAACAACAACGTTAACAACAACGTCAAATAAACAACATCAACAACGTCAAATAAATAACAACAACAACGTCAAATAAACAACAAAAACAATGACAACAACAACGTAAAATAAAGAACAACAACAACAACAACAACAATAACTTCAAATAAACAACAACAACAACGTCAAATGAATAACAACAACAACAAGGTTAAATAAACAACAATAATAACAACAACGTCAAATAAGCAACAATAATAACAACAATAACAATTACAACAACAACAACAACATCAAATAAACAACAACAACAACGTCAAATAAACAGCAACAACAACAATGTCAAATAAAAAACAACAACAACAACATCAACAACAACAAAAACGTCAAATAAACAACAACAACAACAACGTCAATAACAACAACTACGTCAAATAAACAACAACAACAACGTCAAATAAACAACAACAACAACACCAATGTCAACAACAACAACGTCAAATAAAAAACCACAACAACGTGAAATAAACAACAACAACTAAAACAACATCAAATAAACAACAACAACAACAACGTCAAATAAACAACAACAACAACGTCAACTAAAAAACAACAACAACAACAACAACATCAACAACAACAAAAACGTCAAATAAGCAACAACAACAACAACAACGTCAATAACAACAACTACGTCAAATAAACAACAACAACAACGTCAAATAAACAACAACAACAACAATGTCAATAACAACAACGTCAAATAAAAAACAACAACAACGTCAAATAAACAACAACAACTAAAACAGCATCAAATAAACAACAACAACAACAACAACGTCAAATAAACAACAACAACAACAACAACGTTAACAACAACGTCAAATAAACAACAACAACAACAACAACGTCAAATAAATAACAATAACAACGTCAAATAAACAACAAAAACAACGACAACAACAACGTCAAATAAAGAACAACAACAACAACAACAATAACGTCAAATAAACAACAACAACAACGTCAAATGAATAACAACAACAACAACAAGGTCAAATAAACAACAATAATAACAACAACGTCAAATAAGCAACAACAATAACAATAATAACAATTACAACAACAACAACAACGTCAAATAAACAACAACAACAACGTCAAATAAACAACAACAACAACAACGTCAAATAAAAAACAACAACAACAACATCAACAACAACAAAAGCGTCAAATAAACAACAACAACAACAACAACGTCAATAACAACAACTACGTCAAATAAACAACAACAACAACAACAACGTCAAATAAACAACAACAACAACAATGTCAACAACAACAACATCAAATAAATAACAACAACAACAACAACGTCAAATAAAAAACAACAACGTCAAATAAAAAACAACAACAACAACAACATCAACAACAACAAAAATGTCAAATAAACATCAACAACAACGTCAATAACAACAACTACGTCAAATAAACAACAACAACAACGTCAAATAAACAACAACGACAACAACGTCAAATAAATAACAACAACAACAACAATGTCAAATAAACAACAACAACAACAACAACATCGTCAACAACAACAACAATGTCAAATAAACAACAACAACAACGTCCAATAAACAACAACAACGTCAACAACAACAACAACAACGTCAAATAAACAACAACAACGTCAAATAAACAACAACAGAAACAACAACAACAACAACGTCAAATAAACAACAACAACTATGTTAACAACAACAATAACAACATCAAATAAACAACAACAACAACAATGTCAACAACAACAACATAGTCAAATAAACAACAACAACAACAACAACAACGTCAAATAAACAACAACAACAACCTTAACAAAACCGTCAAATAAACAACAACAACAACAAAGTCAAATAAACAACAACAACGTCAAATAAACAACAACGTCAACAAAAACAACAACAACGTCAAATAAACAACAACAACTATGTCAACAACAACAACAACATCAAATAAACAAAAACAACAACAACAACAATGTCAACAACAATAACAACGTCAAATAAACAACAATAACAACAACGTCAAATAAACAACAACAACAACGTCAACTAAAAAACAACAACAACAACAACAACATCAACAACAACAAAAACGTCAAATAAGCAACAACAACAACAACAACGTCAATAACAACAACTACGTCAAATAAACAACAACAACAACGTCAAATAAACAACAACAACAACAATGTCAATAACAACAACGTCAAATAAAAAACAACAACAACGTCAAATAAACAACAACAACTAAAACAGCATCAAATAAACAACAACAACAACAACAACGTCAAATAAACAACAACAACAACAACAACGTTAACAACAACGTCAAATAAACAACAACAACAACAACAACAACGTCAAATAAATAACAATAACAACGTCAAATAAACAACAAAAACAACGACAACAACAACGTCAAATAAAGAACAACAACAACAACAACAATAACGTCAAATAAACAACAACAACAACGTCAAATGAATAACAACAACAACAACAAGGTCAAATAAACAACAATAATAACAACAACGTCAAATAAGCAACAACAATAACAATAATAACAATTACAACAACAACAACAACGTCAAATAAACAACAACAACAACAACGTCAAATAAACAACAACAACAACAACGTCAAATAAAAAACAACAACAACAACATCAACAACAACAAAAGCGTCAAATAAACAACAACAACAACAACGTCAATAACAACAACTACGTCAAATAAACAACAACAACAACAACAACGTCAAATAAACAACAACAACAACAATGTCAACAACAACAACATCAAATAAATAACAACAACAACAACAACAACAACGTCAAATAAAAAACAACAACGTCAAATAAAAAACAACAACAACAACAACATCAACAACAACAAAAATGTCAAATAAACATCAACAACAACGTCAATAACAACAACTACGTCAAATAAACAACAACAACAACGTCAAATAAACAACAACGACAACAACGTCAAATAAATAACAACAACAACAACAATGTCAAATAAACAACAACAACAACAACAACATCGTCAACAACAACAACAATGTCAAATAAACAACAACAACAACGTCCAATAAACAACAACAACGTCAACAACAACAACAACAACAACGTCAAATAAACAACAACAACGTCAAATAAACAACAACAGAAACAACAACAACAACGTCAAATAAACAACAACAACTATGTTAACAACAACAATAACAACATCAAATAAACAACAACAACAACAATGTCAACAACAACAACATAGTCAAATAAACAACAACAACAACAACAACAACAACGTCAAATAAACAACAACAACAACCTTAACAAAACCGTCAAATAAACAACAACAACAACAACAAAGTCAAATAAACAACAACAACGTCAAATAAACAACAACGTCAACAAAAACAACAACAACGTCAAATAAACAACAACAACTATGTCAACAACAACAACAACATCAAATAAACAAAAACAACAACAACAACAATGTCAACAACAATAACAACGTCAAATAAACAACAATAACAACAACAACAACAATAACATCAAATAAACAACAAAAACAACAACAACAATGTCAACAACATTAACAATGTCAAATAAACAACAACAACAACAACGTCAACAACAACAACAACATCAAATAAACAACAACAACAACAACAACAATAACAACGTCAAATAAACAACAACAACAACGTCAAATAAACAACAACAACAACGTCAAATAAACAACAACAACAACAACAACAAATACAACAACAATAACAGCTTCAAATAACAACAACAACGTCAAATAAACAACAACGTCAAATAAACAACAACAACAACAACAATAATGTCAAATAAACAACAACAACATTAACGTTAAATAAATAACAACAACAACAACAATGTCAAATAAACAACAACAACAATGTCCAATAAACAACAACAACAACAACAACGTCAACAACAACAACAACAACGTCAAATAAACAACAACAACAATGTCAAATAAACAACAACGGCAACAACAACAACAATGTCAAATAAACAACAACAACTATGTCAACAACAACAATAACAACATCAAATAAACAACAACAACAACAACGTCAACAATAACAACAAAGTCAAATAAACAACAACAACAACAACAACGTCAAATAAACAACAACAACAACAACAACGTTAACAACAACGTCAAATAAACAACATCAACAACGTCAAATAAATAACAACAACAACGTCAAATAAACAACAAAAACAATGACAACAATAACGTAAAATAAAGAACAACAACAACAACAACAATAACGTCAAATAAACAACAACAACAACGTCAAATGAATAACAACAACAACAAGGTTAAATAAACAACAATAATAACAACAACGTCAAATAAGCAACAATAATAACAACAATAACAATTACAACAACAACAACAACAACATCAAATAAACAACAACAACAACAACAACGTCAAATAAACAGCAACAACAACAATGTCAAATAAAAAACAACAACAACAACATCAACAACAACAAAAACGTCAAATAAACAACAACAACAACAACGTCAATAACAACAACTACGTCAAATAAACAACAACAACAACATCAAATAAACAACAACAACACCAATGTCAACAACAACAACGTTAAATAAAAAACAACAACAACGTGAAATAAACAACAACAACTAAAACAACATCAAATAAACAACAACAACAACAACACCGTCAAATAAACAACAACAACGTCAACTACAAAACAACAACAACAACAACATCAACAACAACAAAAACGTCAAATAAGCAACAACAACAACAACAACAACAACGTCAATAACAACAACTACGTCAAATAAACAACAACAACAACGTCAAATAAACAACAACAACAACAATGTCAATAACAACAACGTCAAATAAAAAACAACAACAACGTCAAATAAACAACAACAACTAAAACAACATCAAATAAACAACAACAACAACGTCAAATAAACAACAACAACAACATTAACAACAACGTCAAATAAACAACAACAACAACAACGTCAAATAAATAACAACAACACTGTCAAATAAACAACAAAAACAACGACAACAACAACGTCAAATAAAGAACAACAACAATAACGTCAAATAAACAACAACAACAACAACGTCAAATGAATAACAACAACAACAACAAGGTCAAATAAGCAACAATAATAACAACAACGTTAAATAAGCAACAACAATAACAATAATAACAATTACAACAACAACAACAACGTCAAATAAACAACAACAACAACGTCAAAGAAACAACAACAACAACAACGTCAAATAAAAAACAACAACAACAACAACAACAACAAAAGCGTCAAATAAACAACAACAACAACAACGTCAATAACAACAACTACGTCAAATAAACAACAACAATGTCAAATAAACAACAACAACAACGTTAAATAAATAACAACGTCAAATAAACAATAACAACAACAACAACAATAATGTCAAATAAACAACAACAACAACAACGTCAAATAAATAACAACAACAACAACAATGTCAAATAAACAACAACAACAATGTCCAATAAACAACAACAACAACAACAACGTCAACAACAACAACAACAACAACGTCAAATAAACAACAACAACAATGTCAAATAAACAACAACGACAACAACAACAACAACGTCAAATAAACAACAACAACTATGTCAACAACAACAATAACAACATCAAATAAACAACAACAACAACAACGTCAACAATAACAACAAAGTCAAATAAACAACAACAACAACAACAACAACGTCAAATAAACAACAACAACAACAACAACGTTAACAACAACGTCAAATAAACAACAACAACAACGTCAAATAAATAACAACAACAACGTCAAATAAACATCAAAAACAACGACAACAACAACGTAAAATAAAGAACAACAACAACAACAACAATAACGTCCAATAAACAACAACAACAACGTCAAATGAATAACAACAACAACAAGGTTAAATAAACAACAATAATAACAACAACGTCAAATAAGCAACAATAATAACAACAATAACAATTACAACAACAACAACAACAACAACGTCAAATAAACAACAACAACAACGTCAAATAAATAGCAACAACAACAACGTCAAATAAAAAACAACAACAACAACAAAAACGTCAAATAAACAACAACAACAACAACAACGTCAATAACAACAACTACGTCAAATAAACAACAACAACGTCAAAGAAACAACAACAACAACAACAATGTCAACAACAACAACGTCAAATAAAAAACAACAACAACGTCAAATAGACAACAACAACTAAAACAACATCAAATAAACAACAACAACAACAACAACAACGTCAAATAAACAACAACAACGTCAACTAAAAAACAACAACAACAACAACATCAACAACAACAAAAACGTCAAATAAGCAACAACAACAACAACGTCAATAACAACAACTACGTCAAATAAACAACAACAACAACGTCAAATAAACAACAACAACAACAATGTCAATAACAACAACGTCAAATAAAAAACAACAACAACGTCAAATAAACAACAACAACTAAAACAGCATCAAATAAACAACAACAACAACAACAACAACAACAACAACGTCAAATAAACAACAACAACAACAACGTTAACAACAACGTCAAATAAACAACAACAACAACAACAACGTTAACAACAACGTCAAATAAACAACAACAACAACAACAACGTCAAATAAATAACAACAACAACGTCAAATAAACAACAAAAACAACGACAACAACAACGTCAAATAAAGAACAACAACAACAACAACAACAATAACGTCAAATAAACAACAACAACAACGTCAAATGAATAACAACAACAACAACAAGGTCAAATAAACAACAATAATAACAACAACGTCAAATAAGCAATAACAATAACAATAATAACAATTACAACAACAATAACAACGTCAAATAAACAACAACAACAACAACGTCAAATAAACAACAACAACAACAACGTCAAATAAAAAACAACAACAACAACATCAACAACAACAAAAGCGTCAAATAAACAACAACAACAACAACGTCAATAACAACAACTACGTCAAATAAACAACAACAACAACAACAACAACAACAACGTCAAATAAACAACAACAACAACAACAATGTCAACAACAACAACATCAAATAAATAACAACAACAACAACAACAACGTCAAATAAAAAACAACAATGTCAAATAAACAACAACAACAACAACAACAACATCAACAACAACAAAAACGTCAAATAAACATCAACAACAACAACAACGTCAATAACAACAACTACGTCAAATAAACAACAACAACAACGTCAAATAAACAACAACAACAACAACAACAACGTCAAATAAACAACAACAACAACAACGTCAAATAAATAACAACAACAATAATGTCAAATAAACAACAACAACTAAAACAGCATCAAATAAACAACAACAACAACGTCAAATAAACAACAACAACAACAACATTAACAACAACGTCAAATAAACAACAACAACAACAACAACAACGTCAAATAAATAACAACAACAACGTCAAATAAACAACAAAAACAACGACAACAACAACGTTAAATAAAGAACAACAACAATAACGTCAAATAAACAACAACAACAACAACGTCAAATGAATAACAACAACAACAACAACAACGTCAAATAAACAACAACAACAACAACAACGTCAAATAAAAAACAACAACAACAACATCAACAACAACAAAAGCGTCAAATAAACAACAACAACAACAACAACGTCAATAACAACAACTACGTCAAATAAACAACAACAACAACAACAACAACGTCAAATAAACAACAACAACAACAATGTCAACAACAACAACATCAAATAAATAACAACAACAACAACAACAACTTCAAATAAAAAACAACAACGTCAAATAAAAAACAACAACAACAACAACATCAACAACAATAAAAACGTCAAATAAACATCAACAACAACGTCAATAACAACAACTACGTCAAATAAAAAACAACAACAACAACGTCAAATAAACAACAACAACAACGTCAAATAAATAACAACAACAACAACAATGTCAAATAAACAACAACAACAACAACAACACCGTCAACAACAACAACAATGTCAAATAAACAACAACAACAACGTCCAATAAACAACAACAACGTCAACAACAACAACAACAACAACAACAACGTCAAATAAACAACAACAACGTCAACAACAACAACAACAACAACAACAACAACAACGTCAAATAAACAACAACAACGTCAAATAAACAACAACAGAAACAACAACAACAACGTCAAATAAACAACAACAACTATGTTAACAACAACAATAACAACATCAAATAAACAACAATAACAACAATGTCAACAACAACAACATAGTCAAATATACAACAACAACAACAACGTCAAATAAACAACAACAACAACCTTAACAACAACGTCAAATAAACAACAACAACAACAACAACAAAGTCAAATAAACAAGAACAACGTCAAATAAACAACAACAACAATAACAAAAATAACAACGTCAAATAAACAACAACAACAACGTCAAATAAACAACAACAACAACGTCAAATAAACAACAACAACAACAACAAATACAACAACAATAACAGCTTCAAATAACAACAACAACGTCAAATAAACAACAACAACAACGTCAAATAAACAGCAACGTCAAATAAACAACAACAACAACAACAATAATGTCAAATAAACAACAACAACAACAACAACGTCAAATAAATAACAACAACAACAACAATGTCAAATAAACAACAACAACAATGTCCAATAAACAACAACAACAACAACGTCAACAACAACAACGTCAAATAAACAACAACAACAATGTCAAATAAACAACAACGGCAACAACAACAACAATGTCAAATAAACAACAACAACTATGTCAACAACAACAATAACAACATCAAATAAACAACAACAACAACAATGTCAACAATAACAACAAAGTCAAATAAACAACAACAACAACAACAACGTCAAATAAACAACAACAACAACAACGTTAACAACAACGTCAAATAAACAACATCAACAACGTCAAATAAATAACAACAACAACGTCAAATAAACAACAAAAACAACGACAACAACAACGTAAAATAAAGAACAACAACAACAACAACAACAATAACGTCAAATAAACAACAACAACGTCAAATGAATAACAACAACAACAAGGTTAAATAAACAATAATAATAACAACAACGTCAAATAAGCAACAATAATAACAACAATAACAATTACAACAACAACAACAACATCAAATAAACAACAACAACAACGTCAAATAAACAGCAACAACAACAACGTCAAATAAAAAACAACAACAACAACATCAACAACAACAAAAATGTCAAATAAACAACAACAACAACAACGTCAATAACAACAACTACGTCAAATAAACAACAACAACAACGTCAAATAAACAACAACAACAACAATGTCAATAACAACAACGTCAAATAAAAAACAACAACAGCGTCAAATAAACAACAACAACTAAAACAACATCAAATAAACAACAACAACAACGTCAAATAAACAACAACAACAACATTAACAACAACGTCAAATAAACAACAACAACAACAACGTCAAATAAATAACAACAACACTGTCAAATAAACAACAAAAACAACGACAACAACAACGTCAAATAAAGAACAACAACAATAACGTCAATAAAACAACAACAACAACAACGTCAAATGAATAACAACAACAACAACAAGGTCAAATAAGCAACAATAATAACAACAACGTTAAATAAGCAACAACAATAACAATAATAACAATTACAACAACAACAACAACAACGTCAAATAAACAACAACAACAACGTCAAAGAAACAACAACAACAACAACAACGTCAAATAAAAAACAACAACAACAACAACAACAACAAAAGCGTCAAATAAACAACAACAACAACAACAACAACGTCAATAACAACAACTACGTCAAATAAACAACAACAACGTCAAATAAACAACAACAACAACGTTAAATAAATAACAACGTCAAATAAACAACAACAACAACAACAGCAATAATGTCAAATAAACAACAACAACAACAACGTCAAATAAATAACAACAACAACAACAATGTCAAATAAACAACAACAACAATGTCCAATAAACAACAACAACAACAACAACGTCAACAACAACAACAACAACGTCAAATAAACAACAACAACAATGTCAAATAAACAACAACGACAACAACAACAACAA
The DNA here is from genome assembly GCA_948472305.1 of Vicia faba. NCBI lineage: Eukaryota > Viridiplantae > Streptophyta > Magnoliopsida > Fabales > Fabaceae > Vicia > Vicia faba. The sequence continues at coordinate 1,385,479,711 of OX451735.1, read as the reverse complement.
CGTCAAATAAACAACAACAACTATGTCAACAACAACAATAACAACATCAAATAAACAACAACAACAACAACGTCAACAATAACAACAAAGTCAAATAAACAACAACAACAACAACAACAACGTCAAATAAACAACAACAACAACAACGTTAACAACAACGTCAAATAAACAACAACAACAACGTCAAATAAATAACAACAACAACGTCAAATAAACAACAAAAACAACGACAACAACAACGTAAAATAAAGAACAACAACAACAACAACAATAACGTCCAATAAACAACAACAACAACGTCAAATGAATAACAACAACAACAAGGTTAAATAAACAACAATAATAACAACAACGTCAAATAAGCAACAATAATAACAACAATAACAATTACAACAACAACAACAAAAACGTCAAATAAACAACAACAACAACGTCAAATAAATAGCAACAACAACAACGTCAAATAAAAAACAACAACAACAACAAAAACGTCAAATAAACAACAACAACAACAACGTCAATAACAACAACTACGTCAAATAAACAACAACAACGTCAAAGAAACAACAACAACAACAACAATGTCAACAACAACAACGTCAAATAAAAAACAACAACAACGTCAAATAGACAACAACAACTAAAACAACATCAAATAAACAACAACAACAACAACAACAGCAACGTCAAATAAACAACAACAACGTCAACTAAAAAACAACAACAACAACAACATCAACAACAACAAAAACGTCAAATAAGCAACAACAACAACAACGTCAATAACAACAACTACGTCAAATAAACAACAACAACAACGTCAAATAAACAACAACAACAACAACAATGTCAATAACAACAACGTCAAATAAAAAACAACAACAACGTCAAATAAACAACAACAACTAAAACAGCATCAAATAAACAACAACAACAACAACAACAACAACGTCAAATAAACAACAACAACAACGTTAACAACAACGTCAAATAAACAACAACAACAACAACGTTAACAACAACGTCAAATAAACAACAACAACAACAACAACGTCAAATAAATAACAACAACAACGTCAAATAAACAACAAAAACAACGACAACAACAACGTCAAATAAAGAACAACAACAACAACAACAATAACGTCAAATAAACAACAACAACAACGTCAAATGAATAACAACAACAACAACAAGGTCAAATAAACAACAATAATAACAACAACGTCAAATAAGCAACAACAATAACAATAATAACAATTACAACAACAATAACAACGTCAAATAAACAACAACAACAACGTCAAATAAACAACAACAACAACAACGTCAAATAAAAAACAACAACAACAACATCAACAACAACAAAAGCGTCAAATAAACAACAACAACAACAACGTCAATAACAACAACTACGTCAAATAAACAACAACAACAACAACAACGTCAAATAAACAACAACAACAACAACAATGTCAACAACAACAACATCAAATAAATAACAACAACAACAACAACAACGTCAAATAAAAAACAACAATGTCAAATAAACAACAACAACAACAACAACAACAACATCAACAACAACAAAAACGTCAAATAAACATCAACAACAACAACAACGTCAATAACAACAACTACGTCAAATAAACAACAACAACAACAACGTCAAATAAACAACAACAACAACAACAACAACAACGTCAAATAAACAACAACAACAACAACGTCAAATAAATAACAACAACAATAATGTCAAATAAACAACAACAACTAAAACAGCATCAAATAAACAACAACAACAACGTCAAATAAACAACAACAACAACAACATTAACAACAACGTCAAATAAACAACAACAACAACAACGTCAAATAAATAACAACAACAACGTCAAATAAACAACAAAAACAACGACAACAACAACGTCAAATAAAGAACAACAACAATAACGTCAAATAAACAACAACAACAACAACGTCAAATGAATAACAACAACAACAACAACAAGGTCAAATAAACAACAATAATAACAACAAGGTTAAATAAGCAACTACAATAACAATAATAACAATTTCAACAACAACAACAACAACGTCAAATAAACAACAACAACAACAACAACGTCAAATAAAAAACAACAACAACAACATCAACAACAACAAAAGCGTCAAATAAACAACAACAACAACAACAACGTCAATAACAACAACTATGTCAAATAAACAACAACAACAACAACAACGTCAAATAAACAACAACAACAACAATGTCAACAACCACAACATCAAATAAATAACAACAACAACAACAACAACTTCAAATAAAAAACAACAACGTCAAATAAAAAACAACAACAACAACAACATCAACAACAATAAAAACGTCAAATAAACATCAACAACAACGTCAATAACAACAACTACGTCAAATAAAAAACAACAACAACAACGTCAAATAAACAACAACAACAACGTCAAATAAATAACAACAACAACAACAATGTCAAATAAACAACAACAACAACAACAACAACACCGTCAACAACAACAACAATGTCAAATAAACAACAACAACAACGTCCAATAAACAACAACAACGTCAACAACAACAACAACAACAACAACAACGTCAAATAAACAAAAACAACGTCAACAACAACAACAACAACAACAACGTCAAATAAACAACAACAACGTCAAATAAACAACAACAGAAACAACAACAACAACGTCAAATAAACAACAACAACTATGTTAACAACAACAATAACAACATCAAATAAACAACAATAACAACAATGTCAACAACAACAACATAGTCAAATATACAACAACAACAACAACGTCAAATAAACAACAACAACAACCTTAACAACAACGTCAAATAAACAACAACAACAACAACAAAGTCAAATAAACAACAACAACGTCAAATAAACAACAACAACAATAACAAAAATAACAACGTCAAATAAACAACAACAACAACGTCAAATAAACAACAACAACAACGTCAAATAAACAAAAACAACAACAACAAATACAACAACAATAACAGCTTCAAATAACAACAACAACGTCAAATAAACAACAACAACAACAACGTCAAATAAACAACAACGTCAAATAAACAACAACAACAATGTCAAATAAACAACAACGACAACAACAACAACAACGTCAAATAAACAACAACAACTATGTCAACAACAACAATAACAACATCAAATAAACAACAACAACAACAACGTCAACAATAACAACAAAGTCAAATAAACAACAACAACAACAACAACAACGTCAAATAAACAACAACAACAACAACAACGTTAACAACAACGTCAAATAAACAACAACAACAACGTCAAATAAATAACAACAACAACGTCAAATAAACATCAAAAACAACGACAACAACAACGTAAAATAAAGAACAACAACAACAACAACAATAACGTCCAATAAACAACAACAACAACGTCAAATGAATAACAACAACAACAAGGTTAAATAAACAACAATAATAACAACAACGTCAAATAAGCAACAATAATAACAACAATAACAATTACAAGAACAACAACAACAACAACGTCAAATAAACAACAACAACAACGTCAAATAAATAGCAACAACAACAACGTCAAATAAAAAACAACAACAACAACAAAAACGTCAAATAAACAACAACAACAACAACAACGTCAATAACAACAACTACGTCAAATAAACAACAACAACGTCAAAGAAACAACAACAACAACAACAATGTCAACAACAACAACGTCAAATAAAAAACAACAACAACGTCAAATAGACAACAACAACTAAAACAACATCAAATAAACAACAACAACAACAACAACAACGTCAAATAAACAACAACAACGTCAACTAAAAAACAACAACAACAACAACATCAACAACAACAAAAACGTCAAATAAGCAACAACAACAACAACGTCAATAACAACAACTACGTCAAATAAACAACAACAACAACGTCAAATAAACAACAACAACAACAATGTCAATAACAACAACGTCAAATAAAAAACAACAACAACGTCAAATAAACAACAACAACTAAAACAGCATCAAATAAACAACAACAACAACAACAACAACAACAACGTCAAATAAACAACAACAACAACAACGTTAACAACAACGTCAAATAAACAACAACAACAACAACAACAACGTTAACAACAACGTCAAATAAACAACAACAACAACAACAACGTCAAATAAATAACAACAACAACGTCAAATAAACAACAAAAACAACGACAACAACAACGTCAAATAAAGAACAACAACAACAACAACAACAATAACGTCAAATAAACAACAACAACAACGTCAAATGAATAACAACAACAACAACAAGGTCAAATAAACAACAATAATAACAACAACGTCAAATAAGCAATAACAATAACAATAATAACAATTACAACAACAATAACAACGTCAAATAAACAACAACAACAACAACGTCAAATAAACAACAACAACAACAACGTCAAATAAAAAACAACAACAACAACATCAACAACAACAAAAGCGTCAAATAAACAACAACAACAACAACGTCAATAACAACAACTACGTCAAATAAACAACAACAACAACAACAACAACAACAACGTCAAATAAACAACAACAACAACAACAATGTCAACAACAACAACATCAAATAAATAACAACAACAACAACAACAACGTCAAATAAAAAACAACAATGTCAAATAAACAACAACAACAACAACAACAACAACATCAACAACAACAAAAACGTCAAATAAACATCAACAACAACAACAACGTCAATAACAACAACTACGTCAAATAAACAACAACAACAACGTCAAATAAACAACAACAACAACAACAACAACGTCAAATAAACAACAACAACAACAACGTCAAATAAATAACAACAACAATAATGTCAAATAAACAACAACAACTAAAACAGCATCAAATAAACAACAACAACAACGTCAAATAAACAACAACAACAACAACATTAACAACAACGTCAAATAAACAACAACAACAACAACAACAACGTCAAATAAATAACAACAACAACGTCAAATAAACAACAAAAACAACGACAACAACAACGTTAAATAAAGAACAACAACAATAACGTCAAATAAACAACAACAACAACAACGTCAAATGAATAACAACAACAACAACAACAACGTCAAATAAACAACAACAACAACAACAACGTCAAATAAAAAACAACAACAACAACATCAACAACAACAAAAGCGTCAAATAAACAACAACAACAACAACAACGTCAATAACAACAACTACGTCAAATAAACAACAACAACAACAACAACAACGTCAAATAAACAACAACAACAACAATGTCAACAACAACAACATCAAATAAATAACAACAACAACAACAACAACTTCAAATAAAAAACAACAACGTCAAATAAAAAACAACAACAACAACAACATCAACAACAATAAAAACGTCAAATAAACATCAACAACAACGTCAATAACAACAACTACGTCAAATAAAAAACAACAACAACAACGTCAAATAAACAACAACAACAACGTCAAATAAATAACAACAACAACAACAACAATGTCAAATAAACAACAACAACAACAACAACACCGTCAACAACAACAACAATGTCAAATAAACAACAACAACAACGTCCAATAAACAACAACAACGTCAACAACAACAACAACAACAACAACAACGTCAAATAAACAACAACAACGTCAACAACAACAACAACAACAACAACAACAACAACAACGTCAAATAAACAACAACAACGTCAAATAAACAACAACAGAAACAACAACAACAACGTCAAATAAACAACAACAACTATGTTAACAACAACAATAACAACATCAAATAAACAACAATAACAACAATGTCAACAACAACAACATAGTCAAATATACAACAACAACAACAACGTCAAATAAACAACAACAACAACCTTAACAACAACGTCAAATAAACAACAACAACAACAACAACAAAGTCAAATAAACAAGAACAACGTCAAATAAACAACAACAACAATAACAAAAATAACAACGTCAAATAAACAACAACAACAACGTCAAATAAACAACAACAACAACGTCAAATAAACAACAACAACAACAACAAATACAACAACAATAACAGCTTCAAATAACAACAACAACGTCAAATAAACAACAACAACAACGTCAAATAAACAGCAACGTCAAATAAACAACAACAACAACAACAATAATGTCAAATAAACAACAACAACAACAACAACGTCAAATAAATAACAACAACAACAACAATGTCAAATAAACAACAACAACAATGTCCAATAAACAACAACAACAACAACGTCAACAACAACAACGTCAAATAAACAACAACAACAATGTCAAATAAACAACAACGGCAACAACAACAACAATGTCAAATAAACAACAACAACTATGTCAACAACAACAATAACAACATCAAATAAACAACAACAACAACAATGTCAACAATAACAACAAAGTCAAATAAACAACAACAACAACAACAACGTCAAATAAACAACAACAACAACAACGTTAACAACAACGTCAAATAAACAACATCAACAACGTCAAATAAATAACAACAACAACGTCAAATAAACAACAAAAACAACGACAACAACAACGTAAAATAAAGAACAACAACAACAACAACAACAATAACGTCAAATAAACAACAACAACGTCAAATGAATAACAACAACAACAAGGTTAAATAAACAATAATAATAACAACAACGTCAAATAAGCAACAATAATAACAACAATAACAATTACAACAACAACAACAACATCAAATAAACAACAACAACAACGTCAAATAAACAGCAACAACAACAACGTCAAATAAAAAACAACAACAACAACATCAACAACAACAAAAATGTCAAATAAACAACAACAACAACAACGTCAATAACAACAACTACGTCAAATAAACAACAACAACAACGTCAAATAAACAACAACAACAACAATGTCAATAACAACAACGTCAAATAAAAAACAACAACAGCGTCAAATAAACAACAACAACTAAAACAACATCAAATAAACAACAACAACAACGTCAAATAAACAACAACAACAACATTAACAACAACGTCAAATAAACAACAACAACAACAACGTCAAATAAATAACAACAACACTGTCAAATAAACAACAAAAACAACGACAACAACAACGTCAAATAAAGAACAACAACAATAACGTCAATAAAACAACAACAACAACAACGTCAAATGAATAACAACAACAACAACAAGGTCAAATAAGCAACAATAATAACAACAACGTTAAATAAGCAACAACAATAACAATAATAACAATTACAACAACAACAACAACAACGTCAAATAAACAACAACAACAACGTCAAAGAAACAACAACAACAACAACGTCAAATAAAAAACAACAACAACAACAACAACAACAACAAAAGCGTCAAATAAACAACAACAACAACAACAACAACGTCAATAACAACAACTACGTCAAATAAACAACAACAACGTCAAATAAACAACAACAACAACGTTAAATAAATAACAACGTCAAATAAACAACAACAACAACAACAGCAATAATGTCAAATAAACAACAACAACAACAACGTCAAATAAATAACAACAACAACAACAATGTCAAATAAACAACAACAACAATGTCCAATAAACAACAACAACAACAACAACGTCAACAACAACAACAACAACAACGTCAAATAAACAACAACAACAATGTCAAATAAACAACAACGACAACAACAACAACAACGTCAAATAAACAACAACAACTATGTCAACAACAACAATAACAACATCAAATAAACAACAACAACAACAACGTCAACAATAACAACAAAGTCAAATAAACAACAACAACAACAACAACAACGTCAAATAAACAACAACAACAACAACGTTAACAACAACGTCAAATAAACAACAACAACAACGTCAAATAAATAACAACAACAACGTCAAATAAACAACAAAAACAACGACAACAACAACGTAAAATAAAGAACAACAACAACAACAACAATAACGTCCAATAAACAACAACAACAACGTCAAATGAATAACAACAACAACAAGGTTAAATAAACAACAATAATAACAACAACGTCAAATAAGCAACAATAATAACAACAATAACAATTACAACAACAACAACAAAAACGTCAAATAAACAACAACAACAACGTCAAATAAATAGCAACAACAACAACGTCAAATAAAAAACAACAACAACAACAAAAACGTCAAATAAACAACAACAACAACAACGTCAATAACAACAACTACGTCAAATAAACAACAACAACGTCAAAGAAACAACAACAACAACAACAATGTCAACAACAACAACGTCAAATAAAAAACAACAACAACGTCAAATAGACAACAACAACTAAAACAACATCAAATAAACAACAACAACAACAACAACAGCAACGTCAAATAAACAACAACAACGTCAACTAAAAAACAACAACAACAACAACATCAACAACAACAAAAACGTCAAATAAGCAACAACAACAACAACGTCAATAACAACAACTACGTCAAATAAACAACAACAACAACGTCAAATAAACAACAACAACAACAACAATGTCAATAACAACAACGTCAAATAAAAAACAACAACAACGTCAAATAAACAACAACAACTAAAACAGCATCAAATAAACAACAACAACAACAACAACAACAACGTCAAATAAACAACAACAACAACGTTAACAACAACGTCAAATAAACAACAACAACAACAACGTTAACAACAACGTCAAATAAACAACAACAACAACAACAACGTCAAATAAATAACAACAACAACGTCAAATAAACAACAAAAACAACGACAACAACAACGTCAAATAAAGAACAACAACAACAACAACAATAACGTCAAATAAACAACAACAACAACGTCAAATGAATAACAACAACAACAACAAGGTCAAATAAACAACAATAATAACAACAACGTCAAATAAGCAACAACAATAACAATAATAACAATTACAACAACAATAACAACGTCAAATAAACAACAACAACAACGTCAAATAAACAACAACAACAACAACGTCAAATAAAAAACAACAACAACAACATCAACAACAACAAAAGCGTCAAATAAACAACAACAACAACAACGTCAATAACAACAACTACGTCAAATAAACAACAACAACAACAACAACGTCAAATAAACAACAACAACAACAACAATGTCAACAACAACAACATCAAATAAATAACAACAACAACAACAACAACGTCAAATAAAAAACAACAATGTCAAATAAACAACAACAACAACAACAACAACAACATCAACAACAACAAAAACGTCAAATAAACATCAACAACAACAACAACGTCAATAACAACAACTACGTCAAATAAACAACAACAACAACAACGTCAAATAAACAACAACAACAACAACAACAACAACGTCAAATAAACAACAACAACAACAACGTCAAATAAATAACAACAACAATAATGTCAAATAAACAACAACAACTAAAACAGCATCAAATAAACAACAACAACAACGTCAAATAAACAACAACAACAACAACATTAACAACAACGTCAAATAAACAACAACAACAACAACGTCAAATAAATAACAACAACAACGTCAAATAAACAACAAAAACAACGACAACAACAACGTCAAATAAAGAACAACAACAATAACGTCAAATAAACAACAACAACAACAACGTCAAATGAATAACAACAACAACAACAACAAGGTCAAATAAACAACAATAATAACAACAAGGTTAAATAAGCAACTACAATAACAATAATAACAATTTCAACAACAACAACAACAACGTCAAATAAACAACAACAACAACAACAACGTCAAATAAAAAACAACAACAACAACATCAACAACAACAAAAGCGTCAAATAAACAACAACAACAACAACAACGTCAATAACAACAACTATGTCAAATAAACAACAACAACAACAACAACGTCAAATAAACAACAACAACAACAATGTCAACAACCACAACATCAAATAAATAACAACAACAACAACAACAACTTCAAATAAAAAACAACAACGTCAAATAAAAAACAACAACAACAACAACATCAACAACAATAAAAACGTCAAATAAACATCAACAACAACGTCAATAACAACAACTACGTCAAATAAAAAACAACAACAACAACGTCAAATAAACAACAACAACAACGTCAAATAAATAACAACAACAACAACAATGTCAAATAAACAACAACAACAACAACAACAACACCGTCAACAACAACAACAATGTCAAATAAACAACAACAACAACGTCCAATAAACAACAACAACGTCAACAACAACAACAACAACAACAACAACGTCAAATAAACAAAAACAACGTCAACAACAACAACAACAACAACAACGTCAAATAAACAACAACAACGTCAAATAAACAACAACAGAAACAACAACAACAACGTCAAATAAACAACAACAACTATGTTAACAACAACAATAACAACATCAAATAAACAACAATAACAACAATGTCAACAACAACAACATAGTCAAATATACAACAACAACAACAACGTCAAATAAACAACAACAACAACCTTAACAACAACGTCAAATAAACAACAACAACAACAACAAAGTCAAATAAACAACAACAACGTCAAATAAACAACAACAACAATAACAAAAATAACAACGTCAAATAAACAACAACAACAACGTCAAATAAACAACAACAACAACGTCAAATAAACAAAAACAACAACAACAAATACAACAACAATAACAGCTTCAAATAACAACAACAACGTCAAATAAACAACAACAACAACAACGTCAAATAAACAACAACGTCAAATAAACAACAACAACAACAACAATAATGTCAAATAAACAACAACAACAACAACAACGTCAAATAAATAACAACAACAACAACAATGTCAAATAAACAACAACAACAATGTCCAATAAACAACAACAACAACAACGTCAACAACAACAACAACGTCAAATAAACAACAACAACAATGTCAAATAAACAACAACGGCAACAACAACAACAATGTCAAATAAACAACAACAACTATGTCAACAACAACAATAACAACATCAAATAAACAACAACAACAACAATGTCAACAATAACAACAAAGTCAAATAAACAACAACAACAACAACGTCAAATAAACAACAACAACAACAACGTTAACAACAACGTCAAATAAACAACATCAACAACGTCAAATAAATAACAACAACAACGTCAAATAAACAACAAAAACAACGACAACAACAACGTAAAATAAAGAACAACAACAACAACAACAACAATAACGTCAAATAAACAACAACAACAACGTCAAATGAATAACAACAACAACAAGGTTAAATAAACAATAATAATAACAACAACGTCAAATAAGCAACAATAATAACAACAATAACAATTACAACAACAACAACAACATCAAATAAACAACAACAACAACGTCAAATAAACAGCAACAACAACAACGTCAAATAAAAAACAACAACAACAACATCAACAACAACAAAAATGTCAAATAAACAACAACAACAACAACGTCAATAACAACAACTACGTCAAATAAACAACAACAACAACGTCAAATAAACAACAACAACAACACCAATGTCAACAACAACAACAACGTCAAATAAAAAACAATAACAACGTGAAATAAACAACAACAACTAAAACAACATCAAATAAACAACAACAACAACAACAACGTCAAATAAACAACAACAACGTCAACTAAAAAACAACAACAACAACAACATCAACAACAACAAAAACGTCAAATAAGCAACAACAACAACAACAACAACGTCAATAACAACAACTACGTCAAATAAACAACAACAACAACGTCAAATAAACAACAACAACAACAACAACGTCAAATAAACAACAACAACAACAACGTCAAATAAATAACAACAACAATAATGTCAAATAAACAACAACAACTAAAACAGCATCAAATAAACAACAACAACAACGTCAAATAAACAACAACAACAACAACATTAACAACAACGTCAAATAAACAACAACAACAACAACGTCAAATAAATAACAACAACAACGTCAAATAAACAACAAAAACAACGACAACAAAAATGTCAAATAAAGAACAACAACAATAACGTCAAATAAACAACAACAACAACAACGTCAAATGAATAACAACAACAACAACAACAAGGTCAAATAAACAACAATAATAACAACAACGTTAAATAAGCAACAACAATAACAATAATAACAATTTCAACAACAACAACAACAACGTCAAATAAACAACAACAACAACGTCAAATAAACAACAACAACAACAACAACGTCAAATAAAAAACAACAACAACAACATCAACAACAACAAAAGCGTCAAATAAACAACAACAACAACAACGTCAATAACAACAACTACGTCAAATAAACAACAACAACAACAACAACAACGTCAAATAAACAACAACAACAACAATGTCAACAACAACAACATCAAATAAATAACAACAACAACAACAACGTCAAATAAAAAACAACAACGTCAAATAAAAAACAACAACAACAACAACAACATCAACAACAACAAAAACGTCAAATAAACATCAACAACAACGTCAATAACAACAACTACGTCAAATAAAAAACAACAACAACTACGTCAAATAAAAAACAACAACAACAACGTCAGATAAACAATAACAACAACGTCAAATAAATAACAACAACAACAACAATGTCAAATAAACAACAACAACAACAATGTCAAATAAACAACAACAACACCGTCAACAACAACAACAATGTCAAATAAACAACAACAACAACGTCCAATAAACAACAACAACGTCAACAACAACAACAACAATAACAACAACGTCAAATAAACAACAACAACGTCAAATAAACAACAACAGAAACAACAACAACAACGTCAAATAAACAACAACAACTATGTTAACAACAACAATAACAACATCAAATAAACAACAATAACAACAATGTCAACAACAACAACATAGTCAAATATACAACAACAACAACAACAACGTCAAATAAACAACAACAACAACCTTAACAACAACGTCAAATAAACAACAACAACAACAACAACAAAGTCAAAACAACAACAACAACGTCAAATAAACAACAACAACAACAACAACAATAACAACGTCAAATAAACAACAACAACAACGTCAAATAAACAACAACAACAACGTCAAATAAACAACAACAACAACAACAACAAATACAACAACAATAACAGCTTCAAATAACAACAACAACGTCAAATAAACAACAACAACGTCAAATAAACAACAACGTCAAATAAACAACAACAACAACAACAATAATGTCAAATAAACAACAACAACAACAACAACAACGTCAAATAAATAACAACAACAACAACAATGTCAAATAAACAACAACAACAATGTCCAATAAACAACAACAACAACAACGTCAACAACAACAACAACGTCAACAACAACAACAACGTCAAATAAACAACAACAACAATGTCAAATAAACAACAACGGCAACAACAACAACAATGTCAAATAAACAACAACAACTATGTCAACAACAACAATAACAACATCAAATAAACAACTACAACAACAATGTCAACAATAACAACAAAGTCAAATAAACAACAACAACAATAACAACGTCAAATAAACAACAACAACAACAACGTTAACAACAACGTCAAATAAACAACATCAACAACGTCAAATAAATAACAACAACAACGTCAAATAAACAACAAAAACAACGACAACAACAACGTAAAATAAAGAACAACAACAACAACAACAATAACGTCAAATAAACAACAACAACAACGTCAAATGAATAACAACAACAACAAGGTTAAATAAACAATAATAATAACAACAACGTCAAATAAGCAACAATAATAACAACAATAACAATTACAACAACAACAACAACAACAAATAAACAACAACAACAACAACGTCAAATAAACAGCAACAACAACAACGTCAAATAAAAAACAACAACAACAACATCAACAACAACAAAAATGTCAAATAAATAACAACAACAACAACGTCAATAACAACAACTACGTCAAATAAACAACAACAACAACGTCAAATAAACAACAACAACAACACCAATGTCAACAACAACAACGTCAAATAAAAAACAACAACAACGTGAAATAAACAACAACAACTAAAACAACATCAAATAAACAACAACAGCAACAACAACGTCAAATAAACAACAACAACGTCAACTAAAAAACAACAACAACAACAACATCAACAACAACAAAAACGTCAAATAAGCAACAACAACAACAACAACGTCAATAACAACAACTACGTCAAATAAACAACAACAACAACGTCAAATAAACAACAACAACAATGTCAATAACACAACATCAAATAAAAAACAACAACAACGTCAAATAAACAACAACAACTAAAACTGCATCAAATAAACAACAACAACGTCAAATAAACAACAACAACAACAACATTAACAACAACGTCAAATAAACAACAACAACAACAACAACGTCAAATAAATAACAACAACAACGTCAAATAAACAACAAAAACAACGACAACAACAACGTCAAATAAAGAACAACAACAATAACGTCAAATAAACAACAACAACAACAACATCAAATGAATAACAACAACAACAACAAGGTCAAATAAACAACAATAATAACAACAACGTTAAATAAGCAACAACAATAACAATAATAACAATTACAACAACAACAACAACAACGTCAATTAAACAACAACAACAACAACAAATAAACAACAACAACAACAACAACAACGTCAAATAAAAAACAACAACAACAACATCAACAACAACAAAAGCGTCAAATAAACAACAACAACAACAACAACGTCAATAACAACAACTACGTCAAATAAACAACAACAACAACAATGTCAAATAAACAACAACAACAACAACGTCAAAT